>JAPCYS010001159.1:0-50170 GCA_028641055.1 Alopecurus myosuroides | reverse complement strand
GAGACAAGATTCTTGGACAAGTCCGTGGGAGAGTGGTCACTAGAAGGCAATTGACGGATTTTAGCAAGGCTCATGCGTTTGTCTCCTTCATTGAACCCAAGAAGGTATATGAAGCTCTCGAAGATCAAGATTGGCTTGAAGCCATGCATGATGAACTCAATAACTTCGAGCGCAACAAAGTGTGGAAATTGGTGCCAAGACCCAAAGATTGCAAGAATGTTATTGGCACCAAATGGGTGTTCAAGAACAAACAAGACAAAGATGGTATTGTTATTCGCAATAAGGCAATATTGGTAGCCCAAGGTTTTTCTCAAGTCGAAGGTATCGATTTCGGTGAAACCTTTGCTCCCGTAGCTCGTCTTGAATCCATTCACATCTTACTTGCCTATGCATCTCATCATAACTTCAAGTTACAACAAATGGATGTTAAAAGTTCTTTCCTTAATGGTCCCATTAGTGAGTTAGTATATGTCAAGCAACCTCCGGGTTTCGAGGATCCCAACTACCCCGATCATGTCTATAGACTTGATAAGGCGCTCTATGGACTTAACCAAGCTCCACGTGCGTGGTATGAGCACCTTAAAGAGTTTCTAGTAGATCGCGGGTTTAATGTTGGTTTAATCGATCCCACCCTCTTTACCAAGACGGTTGGAGGTGACTTGTTCATATGCCAACTCTATGTGGATGACATCATTTTTGGGTCTACTAACACTTTGTTCAATGAGGAGTTTTGCAAGCTTATGACCGATAGGTTTGAAATGTCTATGATGGGAGAGTTGGAGTTCTTCCTTGGCTTTGAAGTGAATCAATATTATGAAGGGACTTTCATCAAACAAGCCAAATACACTCAAGAGATTCTCAAGAGATTTAATATGAATGATGCCAAACCTATGAAGACCCCTATGTCCACGACCACCGACTTGAAACCCGACCCTAATGGGAAAGAGGTAGATCAAAAGGTATACCGCTCCATGATTGGCTCTTTGCTCTACCTTTGTGCATCTAGACCCGATATTATGTATAGCGTAGGTAAATGTGCAAGGTTTCAAGCCTCTCCGAGGCAAAGTCATTTGGAAGCCGTGAAACGAATCTTTCGATATCTAGTTCATACCCCAAACTTCGGTCTTTGGTACCCCAAGGGTTCAAGCTTCCAACTCATTGGATACTCGGATGCGGATTATACGGGAGAGAAGACGGATAGGAAGTCCACATCCGGGGGTTGTCAATTTCTTGGCCGCTCCTTGGTATGGTGGTCTTCCAAGAAGCAAAATTGCATTGCTCTCTCCACCACCGAGGCCGAGTACATCTCCGCGGCAAGTTGTTGTGCCCAATTGCTATGGATGAGGCAAATCTTGAAGGACTATGGTATTCATTTTGACAAGGTGCCTCTTCTTTGTGACAATGAGAGTGCTATCAAGATCGCCTACAACCCGGTTCTTCACTCCAAGACGAAGCACATTGAGATCCGTCATCATTTCATTCGGGATCATGTTGAGAAAGGTGATATTGATCTCTCATATGTCTCCACAACGGATCAACTTGCCGATATCTTCACGAAGGCCCTTGATGAACCAAGATTTCGAGCTTTGAGGAATGAACTAAATGTCATCGACTCTTCCAACTTCACTTGAAACCTTGCATATCTACCTTCATTATACATGCTATCAAGTCTAGGTGTAGGCATGGAAATAGGGGGGGCGCTACTCAACTCATGAGTATGCACTCCTTTTATTATGCGAAAATCAATCAATCATTGCATATCTAGTCAATTTGTGACTCATTGTGCTTAATTGTGAGTAGTAATTTTGGACCCAAGATATATCTTCGTGGTGCCAAGTTACACACTCAAACATGGTGGCCTCGGCCACCGACCTTTAATGTGTTTTGGATTGTTCTCGCATATCATATCTTCATCTTGACAACTCGTACGGGTTCGGTTTTCACCTTTTATGCTTCTTGCGAACCCCTTCGAGTAATGTCTCTCGTATATCAGTGACAATTTTTCGACCCAAACCCCCCTTTGCCCAAACCATTGTGTCTATCAAAATGCTCGTGTTTTTTCAATCTTGGCGTGCTAAAATTCAGCTAGGTGGAGGCTCCGGTGAATCCACCGGAGGCTCCGCTGGTCCTGTCCACCGGAACACCACCGGAGGCTCCGCTGGCCCACAGTGGCTCAGCAGGCCAAAACTTAGCAGTTTTGGGGACAGGGAGCGGAGGCTCCAGTGCGAACCACCGGAGGCTCCGCTGGTGGGAGCGGAGGCTCCGGTGAATCCACCGGAGGCTCCGCCGGCGGAATTTTTCTGTGGATAAGTGCTGGGCGTGCAGAGGTAAGTGAGATCCAATCTCACTTTCCCCCACCCGCCCCCATCTTCCTCCTCACGAACTGCCGCCGCCCCCAAGCTTTTCGCCGCCGGATTTGGGTGCTCCACCGCGGGGAGGCCTTCTCCTTGCCTTGGGACGCCCCGGGAACCTTCCCTCCTTCCTTTTTCACCATGGACGACGCGGGTACGTGCTCTCTCTCTCTCTCTCTCATCTAGTTGATGGATGGGATGCATAGGAGTTCATGTTCTTGCTCTCTAGATTCGTGGATTTGGAGTTTTAGGAGTGGAATTTCTCAAGTACAAACCCTAGCAACCTAGATAATGTGTGTTAGGCTTGAATCGTTGCGGTTGTAGGGAAGATTCGTCTGCCCTAACCCTAAATTATTCAACCCTAACATCATGTATATCTTGGCTTCTTGGTTTTGTGCGTGCTTTACCGACTCGAGCATTACTCGTTCTTCATGTTCTTCTTGCTTTCTCTATTAGATGCTTCCGGTTCCAAAGGAAAAGGGCAACGGTACAAGACCATCGGCCGCCGCAAGCCCCAACCCATGGTTGAGATTCAAGCGGAACTTGACAGCTCTCAAGGCAAGCGCAAGCGGTACCCGGCTCCCGAGAAGACCTTGCCCAAGAAGAACACCGCACCAACCGCCTCCAAAATGTCCGAGGATATGTTCTTGAAGGAAAGGCGTGAGAACCCGTATGTTATTGCCCGTGATCGCTTGATGCCACAATTCCGGGGTAAGGATCCACACTTTCACACTATCTTCCAAGGGCAAATTTATAGTGAGATCTTGATGAGGAAGCCGAAGGAAAATGTCGTCCCTCAACACGCCATTAACCTTGGGCACATGGAAAGGAACCACAAGTACTTTGGAGAGGCTATTGAGCTCATACACAAGTTTGGTCTTGGTCCCATTATTAGTCTTCAACAAGATTTCGATGAAGAGCTTGTCTGTCAGTTTCTCGCCACGGTTCATCTATCCAATGAGACCAACCGTAATATGATTTGGATGACTAAGGCAAGACAACTTTACATCAAGTGGAAGGATGTTGGCACTATTCTTGGTGGCTACCCGGATTTTGGTCCTTTTGCTGAGGGAGAAGAATTTGCTAATGGATGGTTCAGAGTTCATGCCATTAACACCGCGTCACTTCCCAAGGATGAACTTACTCCTCTCTATCATTGGAAGAAGTACGCCGTTGGGTTCGTCAAGGGTCTCTACCCCACATATGACATCATGTTGCGGATCTATAGAGAGACTATCAACCCAAAGGCGGGCAATGTGGACGAGATTCAAGGTTTCTTGAAGAACCTAATGCTCCTTACTCATCAACAACGGATGGATGCCACTCCTCGCAAGCTTGATGTGCTTGAATATATTTGGAACGAGTTGTGGCATACCATATGCAACCGCAAGAATGCTTGCTTTGGGCCATTCATCATGAAGATCATCTTACATGTGTGGAATGAAAAGTTTCTGGATGAACCTCTTGATGATGAGCATTGGATCTCTCACACGGAAAAGAGACTTCTTATCAAAGATCACACGGAACCCATTGTGCATCCCACTCCCGCCGTTCGCAAGCACAAGGCTAGGCCTCGCATCATTGTTGATGAGGAAGAAGAAGGGGGTGGTCCATCTCAACCTTCTCCCTCTAGCAATGCTTTTAAGTGGATGGCAAGAGCTCTCAAGAAAGTGCTTCGCTTGAACAAGAATATTTAGCAACATCAATGGGAAGCACATTATGATAGGGAACTCAAGAACCGTAACAAATCTCAAGCATCTCGTCAACGTCTTCGCGAGGAAGGTCTATCCATTGAATCCCTGGCTCTTGATAGCATCACGGATTGGGATGCATGGCAAGCAAAGGACTCCAAGGGAAAGCTCATTGAATGGTCCGAGGAAGAAGGAGACGAAGCTACTAGCTCTCACCGCCGTGCCCCCTCTCCGGACCCGGAAGCCCCCTTCGAGTGATCTTCGGGGCGTTAGCGTCTTGGTCTCCCTCTTTTGGTATCTTGATGCCAAAGGGGGAGAGATATATATTAGGAACGGGCATTTGCATGGGTCTCCCTCAAGCTTTCTCGATTTGCATCTTTCGTTTGCTTGAGGGAGTTTGGCTTCTTATTTGAATCATTTGGAACTTCGGTTTGTTTACATTATTCGTATCTATCGTGAACCTCGTTATATTTTGATTGTGTGAACCTCGTATCATATTATTTATGTGTTATGTGTGTCGTGTGTTATCATTGTCATATTACTCTTATATATCATGCCTAGATGCTCTTAATATGAAAGGACCATACCTTTATGGGGAGCTCCGTTCATATTGTGTTCTTAATCATGCAAATAGTTATGTTGTCGTCAATTACCAAAAAGGGGGAGAATGAAAGATCATCGTACGTTTTGGTAATCATATGACAACATAACCATTTGATCTAATGTGTGTTCAATAGATGAAAATGCCCAGGTTAAAACAGGTTCACTAATTATATGGGACAAGTGTTCGTTTTATACGAAAAGAGCAAGGAGAATGGAATTCAGGAAAATGCACTGTGCAGGAGCGGAGGCTCCGGTGAATCCACCGGAGGCTCCGCCTAGGCTCCGGTGGGGGTCCGGTGGGGGCTCCGCCCAAATCCCTTTCTGGAGCAGAAGAGCGGACCCACGAGCGGAACCTCCGGTGGAGCTCCGGTGGGCGGAACCTCCGCCAATTCCACCGGAGGCTCCGCCATCCGCCAACACATGGGCTGCACGCAAAAGGGTTCCGGTGCGCCTCCGGTGGTACCTCCGCCAAAATGCCCTTCTGTTTGAGAAAAGCGGAGGTTCCACCGGAGCCTCCGGTGGACATCCGGTGGCCTCCCTTAGCCCAGCATAAATGGCCTCCGGTGGGGGCTCCGGTGGAGGCTCCGCCAAACTACTGCTCTGTTTGAGAAGAGCGGAGGTTCCACCGGAGCCTCCGGTGCACCTCCGGTGGGCGGAACCTCCGCAGAACCCACCGGAGCCTCCTCCCAGTATTCCAGCACTTGTGAGCTGGTGCGCTGTGCAATTGCGAAATGGACTGAAGACCACCGGAGCCTCCGGTGAAACCACCGGAGCCTCCGGTGC
The DNA here is from genome assembly GCA_028641055.1 of Alopecurus myosuroides. Classification (NCBI taxonomy): domain Eukaryota; kingdom Viridiplantae; phylum Streptophyta; class Magnoliopsida; order Poales; family Poaceae; genus Alopecurus; species Alopecurus myosuroides. Next base: position 44,742 of record JAPCYS010001159.1, on the reverse strand, counting down.
TCCTGGACTGCAATGGCCACTTAAATGCAAGGGGTATAAATACCCCTTCCCCTACCTCTTAAATGCTAAGCTTTTCCCATTCTCTCTCCTACCCATTAATGAAAGCTTCAACCACCTAGATCTCCCACTCCGTCCACCCAATCACTCCCAAACTTGGTGGAGAGCTAGAGGAGACCTAGATCCACACTTCCACCAAAGGAATCTCAAATCCATCCACCACAACCTAGTAGATCTAGAATCCTACTTGAGGCCTAGAAACCTTAGTAGATCTCGTGCTTGTAGTTTCCACCTTGTTGCAAGAAGCTACGGATTGCTTGAGAGCCTCCATCCATCTTGTGGAGTGACCTCAAGCCCTTGTAAAGGTTTGGTCAACGCCTTCAAGTCGACCTCATAGTGGAAACGAGCATCTCCCTCACCGGAGAAGCTCAAGGAGAACAAGGTGTGCACAACCGTGCTATTGAGGAGCGCCTAGGTGGCTCCCCACCTCTCCAACGTAGACGTACTTCTCTTTGAGAAGGAACTATGGTGAATCATATCCTTGTCTCCTTGTTTACACTTGTTGTTTGCTTTACTACCTTACGCTTTACTTCCGTTGCGCATATTACTTTGTCCACATAGGTTGCTCACCTAGTTGGACATCTAGAGAACCGTATCTTATCTTGCTAAGCCCCACTAAAAGAAAAAGAAAAGAAAAATTGGTAGTCAACCTATTCACCCCCCCTCTAGTTGACCATAGTGCACTTTCAGCAGTCCATACCTTCCCAAAAGCTCGGATTTTCTCAATCCGAGTAAGATCTGGCCTATCTCCTGTTTTTTCTAGACAAACAACCAAAAGGTTAGTGAAAAAGCAGAGAAAGAAATCGAAACATGGAAAAACCGGTAAATGTTGACAACTTACCGAGAATCTTGTCCATCTCGGAGCCTTCCTCTAGTGGCCTTGTCCTTCTCTGCCTGCTGAGAGGCCTTGGACTGAGCAATCCCAAGGGCCAGGTTGCTGGCCTCCAGATCTTTCTGAACCTTCATAAGCTCCTTATGAAGGTCCACGTTCTCCTGTTGGAGACTTGCGGCATTGCCGGCATCTTCAGCTATTACCTTGGCCTTAGCCAAAGCAGCTGGAAAGCAAGGAATAAAATTCCGAGTTTGAAAAACTCGAGAAAGTACTTGGACAAAAAACTGGATAAAGAACTTCAGAGAATCAAAATAAACCTGTTGTCTCCGACAGCTGTAGCTGAGATGATGCCAGCTCTGCTTTTTTCACGTCAAGAATAGAAAAAAGGTTCCTAACCTCCTTATTCTTGATGGAAAGTTTGTTGAAAACTTCCATGTTAATGGTTTCAGCGGTTCGCTGGAACACGGAAATGAAAAAATCATGATATTGAAAAGCATCAAGGGAAAAGTAGACATTTTACTTAATGCTTGGGGGCTAGAGATAATACCTGGCTCAACCGCTGTAACCCTGCTAAGTTTTCAGTGAACTCTTTTGTGTACTCCGCAAAAAGAGTCCCGGTCGCGCTAAGGCCATCGCTGATGTTCTTGAAGTCCTTGTCAAAGGTGGGGATCTCCTCCTCAGTTATCCGAGAAGGACCTCCCACCTCAGGAGCCGCCCTTTCCCTCGTGTCCGTTTCCGGCACAACGGGTTGGCTGGTCTCCAGAGACTTGGTGGTGGGGGCTGCGGCATGCTCTTCTGTTGCCGTGATCGGCGTGTCCGGAGCGGTGGCAGGGGAAGGATGAGGGCCTCTGTTGGCCACAAACTTATGCCTCTTCGGCTTTTTTGGCTTCAGAGTAGATGGAGGCAGACTAAAAACAAAGCAAAATGCCGGAAAAGTTAAAACTCCGAAGGTGAAAGAAAAACTCCGACAAAGGAAAGTAACCCAGATGTTCAAACCTGGAGGTGGCGACGGGAATTCCGTAAAGATCGATGACTTCCTGGGAAGAGGAGATCTTCTTGCGCTTCCGCCCACCGGCAAAGGTGGCACGCAACGCCTCCAGTTCGGCGTCGGAAGCAAGTTCCGACTCAGGAAGTTCGGTAATCTGTTAAAAGGAAAAAGCGGAGTTAAAAACACAAAAACCGAGTAAACGAGAAAGAATTTGAACCCCAAAAGGCGAAGAGTTATACCTTGGGAGCCGGATTCTCGGCCGTGTACATTGGCCGAATTTCTTCATATTGGTCGCGTGATGCGACCAACTGATTCACGCGCTTCTGCAAGTCCTTCGTGGCCCAGTCTTTGCTAGTTGTCCGCATTTTGTCGCCGGTGCCCGTCTACTCGCAGAGAAGGCGAGCACCATGGTTGGCCAAAGGTTGGATCCGCCTATCCAACCAGCAAAGGACTGTGTCCATGCCGGTTAGAGGCGGATCAGAAGTGACGAGTTTTGCGATGCGCCGCTTGATCCTTAGAAGATCAGGCGGCAGAGTCTGGACAGCTTCAGTTCCCCAATTTTCTTGGAGAACAGCCGCGGTGTTCAAGAAAGGTGGAACCCCGATGGCTTTCTTAGGGAAAGGGACATCAGGGTGCTAAAAGAAGGAACCTGTCCAAAATTTGACGGATTCCGAGGTCTTTATCTTGGGGAACCAATCCTCCCTAAATCTCCGGAGAGTGAAGGAAATGGTTCCGCAAGTTGGGAGTGCGCCCTCCGAAGAGTTACTGTCGGATACATACTGAATAGGGGTATATCAGATGGTAGTCAAAAGTGCCTAATTACCAGGGTTGCCCAAGTGGTAGTGGGCTATGGTCCATTGGGCGGCCCAGTAATCTGACGCACAGAAGCCGGATTCTAGAAGAACCCGGATCACGGCCCACGTGATCTGGCTTGGAGGAGAAGGCGGATTCCTTACTTTCCAAGTTAGAAGTTACCGTAGTCTTCTAGGTTTCCTACTCTGTATGTCCTAACCCGACTATTATATAAAGCCGGACGGGAGATATGATAGATAGACAAGAAGCTATAGGCTAACTCGCCAGGAAGTTGATCCTCAGCGAATAGCTAAACCGAACCTCACATTGTAAATGTATACACAGGCTTTAGCCCTGATTAGTGAGATTGCAGGAGTAGGAACGTCGTATTATTACGACGTACCGAACCTGGGTAAATCCTGTGTCTTCGTCTTCAACGCGATCCCGTTTCCCCACGTCTCTACCCGTAGTATCATGGCACCCCCGTCTATGAAAACTACTACGATGTCTCGACAGTTGGCGCCCACCATGGGGCAAATGACGTCAGGCGTTAAGTTCCGATCTGGGATACTCGGCGGAATCGGCAGTTCCATAACTGTCGGAAGCTTGGAGTTCGACGATGACGTCGAACGCTTCCTCGACAATGGATCCTACATACCGGCGCAAAATCATCTGGTAAGTGCCTGCGTGTTACCGATCGGATCTGCTAATATCTTTATCGGACTAACTGCAGAGGCCATGGGGTTTTGCGGTGGAAGCAAATTTATCCCACCCGCCCTATTACCCAGTCGAGGATGACTATGATCCCGGATTTTGCTCAAATCGCCGACATGAAAGTGATATACACTTTATCGGTATGGTGCAATCCGAAGTCACCGAAAACACGGATGGCGGAAACCCCGTGCAGGAGGCAGACAACAGCATACCCACCACAGAGGTGGAAGATCCGACATCCGTCAACATGGCGATGAACTCGGAAGCTGACTCTGTGCTAGCCGCCATTGAGGCGAGATTAGAGTCAGAAAACGGATCGGATGATTTTGATTCCGAAGATGAAGATGAGGACACCTTCGAGAGAAAAGTGAAGTCTCTTCAAGAGGGATTCCATGAAGTACTAATGGCAAAACCGGCTGAAACCACGGACGCCGGCAGTCAGGAAAGCCCTAAAACTCCTCCGCCAGAGGAAGAGAGAGAAGATGGAGAAACCTCTCCGATATTTCCCAACGTCAAGAAATTGATAGAGGATGAACCTGCTAAAAAGCCTCCCTCTTCCAAGAAAAGGCACAAGGCCGCTAAAAAACTCCAGAAGAAAAAATCGGCTGATCCAGCTGATGAAAGCCCGGAAGTAGGAGATGCAAGCGGAATAAAGCCCACGGAGAAGAAAACCAAGGAAATCCTTGTTCTGCCAATGACAGAACAAGAAGAACAGGATCTGTTACAAACGCCAGTGGGACTAAACGAACCCCCTGAGATGCTGGAAGCCAGGAGACGAGCTTTCCAACGGCAACAGCAACATCTACTCAGATCTCGGGAACACCTCCAAAAAAACCCAGAATGACATCAAGCTCATGAAGGAAGAAATCGAGGAGTACGAGAAAAACAAAAGATCTGCCATAAAACCTACAAGGTTACCCGGAATCGTAAGACCGGAAGTACTGCCGCCAAAGGAAAGGTTTCATAACCCATCTTCGCAAAAGCAGGTAAACGGCAAGGATGCCAGAGGCGAACCAATATACAAAACCGCAGCAGAAAACGCGGAAGCAGCGTTCGCCATCCTCAACAATGACATGTACTCCAACGGTGAAAAACTTCAAGGGGTGTATGCTTTCCTAGGAAAAGGTTTGCAACAACAACAGCGGGGCCAAGAGCGATCAGGGAAGTTGCACGACGACTCCGCCCTATGCAAAACAGCTACTTTCACCGCTGGAGCACCTGGACCGGAAGAACCTGGAGATTCAGACAATTCAAAGGATAAAAAAGCGGATCCGAGAAAAGACAAGAAAAATCCCGACAATAGGGATGAAGCGTCTAGAACCGGATCCCATCTCCCGAAAGGTGGACTCAAACCCCACAATCGAAAAGAAAAACACCGGAATGACGGCAAAGCAATACCACCTCCAAGACACCCAGCTGAAAAAACTGGAAGACATGACGTACCTCACAGACGTGAGAGATCTCGGACACCTCCTAAGGATAAAGAAAGGCACAGGAGTAGAACTCCGCCCCATCCAAAAGGACGTGATCTCGGAAGAAATAGAAACGAGCCCGGAAAAGCGCGTCCGCGCAACAATGGAAAAGAAAGGAGTAGATCCCCTTCTGTCCATTCAGCCGGAAGGTATTCCGCACACATGGATAGGGCGCAAAAGGATGATCTATACTTCGGACCTAAGTGTTTCACTGATAGGATCCGAAGGATAACCCTGCATTCTGGCTTTGCAAAGGTCGGTCCAACGTACCAGAAATACACCGGTAGTACAAACCCGGATACCTGGCTCTCAGACTACTATACAGCCGTCCAGATTAACAATGGGACAGACCTGGAAGCTGTAAAGTTTCTTCCCCTAATGTTACTGGATGGAGCCAGAGATTGGATCAATGGATTGCCATCAAGAACTGTCGATAGCTGGGATGATATGGCTCGAGTATTCACTCAGCATTTCCCGGGAACTTACAAACGCCCGAACAACATCAACCAGCTGAACCGTTGCACCCAATTCGAGGATGAACCATACGTGGATTTCATCTCCATATGGACTGCAATGAAGAATAGTTGTTCTGGAGTAACTGGCGTACAAGAAATGAATGCTTTCGTCAATGGACTAAAACCCAGACTTGTACCGTTCATGGTCGGTTCCAAACAGCACAAGGATCTCGGATCTATGCTTACAACCGCCAATGAACACGCTGCAGCCGAAGACGACATCAGAGCAAGAGGAGGCAATATCGATGCACTGATACTAGCCAAGAAAAATCCTCGCCCTGAGAAAAAAGGAACTTTAGATGCAACACCAAAACCCAAAGAAGTTAACATAGCCTTTGGAAGTGAAAAAGGGAATAGATGGAAAGGACGCAGTTCAAAACCAATCAACTACACTAAAGAAGAGTGGGAGACAATTAAGTCGGAACCCTGCATCCACCATTCGCAATTTGGGAAACCCACCCATACGAACGCGCAATGCCGGCTGAATAAGCACATGAAAGGCAGTGCAGGATCCGGAAATAAGGGGAAGAGTTCCAAAAGGAAATTCTCCAAACAAAAGCCAGAAGCTGAGAAAGAAGACAGTGAATCAGACACTGATGAAAAAATCCAGGAACAACAGCGAAAAGGTGAACCCAAATTTCCGAGAGTTGATGGAGAGTGCGCCCTAACGTTCTTAGCAACTCTGTCAGCAAAGGTGGCAAAAAGAACGCTTCGAGAAATAAACGCGGTTGTTCCGGCAACCCCGAAATTGTTGAAGTATTCGAACACACCAATTACTTGGGATCAGTCTGATCATCCCGGGAACATCCCTGAACCCGACACACAAGCTCTTGTTGTAAGCCCTATTGTCCAGAACACTAGGCTAAAAAGAGTGCTGATGGATGGAGGATCCAGCATTAACATAATGTATCTGGATACGCTGAAGCATATGAAAATCTCCGAGTCCCAGCTCAATTACAGCAACATACGCTTCCATGGCATAGTTCCTGGCAGACAAGCACGATCCCTAGGAGAAATTTCCCTAGATGTCACCTTCGGAGAAAAAGATCACTTCCGTCAGGAAAAAGTATCCTTCGAGGTGGTGCCGTTCGAAAGCGTGTATCACACAATACTCGGACGTCCAGCTTTCGCCAAATTTATGGCAAGATCGTGTTATATCTATAACAAGCTGAAGATGCCAGGGCCCAAAGGAGGAGTAATCACCATAACTGGAGACTTCAAGCTGGCAAACGAGCTGGAAAAAGAAAACGCCCTTTGCGCTCAGAGAGTTATAGCAAAGGAAGAACTGAAGGAGCTGACTAAGGAGGTATCGCCGACAGAAATGCCGGCAGGAAAAGAAACCCGGAAGCCAGCAGATAGCTTCAAGGCGTCCGAGAATACAAGATAGGTAATCCTAGATCCCAAGGATCCGACAAAATTTGTCGTAGTAGGAACTTGGATGACCGACAAATAGGAAGGCGAGCTCATCAAGTTCCTCCGTGAGAACTGGGATATTTTCGCCTGGTATCCGGCTGACATGCCAGGCGTACCCAGGGAACTTGCTGAGCATCAACTGAAGGTGATTCCAGGCTCCAAACCCGTCAAACAAGGTCTCCGTCGATTTGACGGAAGAAGACGGAAGGCTATTGGCAAGGAAATTATCCGGCTTTTAGCAGCAGATTTCATCAAGGAAGTAATCCACACTGAATGGTCTGCAAATCTGGTATTAGTACCGAAGAAAGACACTACTGCTCTTAGAATGTGTATAGATTACACCAGCTTGAACAAATTGTGTCCAAAAGATAGGTTCGCGTTACCGCGAATCGATCAAATAATAGACGCCACCGCAGGCTCTGAGCTTTTATGCTTTTTAGATGCCTATTCCGGGTATCACCAAATACACATGAAAAAGGAAGATCAAATTAAGACTTCTTTTATAACCCCGTACGGGACGTATTATTACGTAACCATGCCATTTGGCCTGAAGAACGCAGGTGCAACTTACCAGCGTTGCATGCAACGTTGTTTACATAGTCAGATTGGCAAAAATGTCCACGTTTACAAGGACGATATTGCTGTCGTAACCAAGGAAGATTTGCGAGAAACCTTCGAAAACTTGCGCACTTACAAGATGAAGCTAAATCCATCAAAGTGCGTATTCGGGGTTCCCTCAGGAAAACTTCTAGGTTTCATCGTTTCTCACAGAGGAATAGAAGTTAACCCGGAAAAGATCAAAGCCATCTTGAACATCTCCAAACCTACGTGTGTGAAAGATGTCCAAAGATTGACGGGTTCCGCCGCTGCCGTCAGCAGATTTATTAGTCGGCTGGGGGATAAAGCCTTACCACTCTACAAGTTGCTGAAAAAATCCGACAAATTCGAGTGGACAGCGGAGGCTGATGCAGCATTAACCCAGCTGAAGGAAACTTTGATGAAAGCTCCGATTTTGGCATCCCCAAAAGACGAAGAACCTATGTTATTGTACCTAATGGCTACAAACAGGGTTATTAGTGCAGTAGTTATTGTGGAACGGAAGAAAGACGAGCAAAGCATACCAGATCAGCATCCGGTATATTATATAAGCGAAGTTTTCTCCGAGTCCAAGCAAAGGTACCCACACTATCAAAAACTGGCATATGGCGTATTTTTCGCATCTAGAAAATCGCGCCATTACTTCCAAGGACATTCCATAACAGTGGTATGTAAAGCACCACTAGGGGATATAATAAACAATGCGGAGGCAACTGGCCGGGTAGCCAAATGGGGTATCGAGCTAGCAGCCTTCGACATTAAGTATCAGCCAAGGACGGCAATAAAATCCCAGGTTTTGGCAGACTTTGTCGCCGACTGGACAGAAGCAATATAGAAAACACCAATGCCGGAGTCCGAGTACTGGATCATGCACTTTGACGGATCCAAGATGAAGGAGGGCGTTGAAGCTGGTGTAGTCTTAAAATCCCCTAAAGGAGATACAATGGAGTATGTATTACAAATACACTTCAACGCCAGCAATAACGTGGCAGAATACGAAGCTTTGCTTCATGGCTTGCATATTGCAAAGGAAATAGGGGTTAAGCGCATCTTGTGCTACGGCGACTCGGATTTGGTACAACATCAGCTTAACCAAACCTGGGACGCAAAAAACCCTATAATGGCCGAATACCGGAGAACGGTGGACGAGTTTGCCATTTGTTTTTTCGGATTCGAAGTACTCCACGTTAAAAGGGAGGAAAATTGGAACGCGGATGCGTTAGCCCGCATAGGGTCAGAAAGGGTAAAAATCCTACCACCAGGTGTATTCGTCCAGCATTTGCACGAGCCATCCATAAAAGGTGGAGATATCGATTACCCCTGGCTTCCGAGTCCATTGAAGTTATGCTCGTCAACCCGGATTGGATAATTCCATATTTAAACTTCTTAGTCGATCAGAAGTACCCGGAAGGAGCAGACGAAGTCTTGCAGAGACAAATTCAGCGTCGATGCAAAGGATACACGGTAATTGATAATTGCCTGTATAAACGCAGTACTTCTGGAATTTTTCTGCGATGTATTTCACCAGAAGAAAGACGAGAAATCCTGCAAGAAATCCATGCCGGAGATTGCGGACATCATGCTCAATCAAAAAGCATAGTTAAAAAAGCATTCTGTGCTGGGTTTTTCTGGCTAACAGCCAAGACAGATGCTGAGCACATAGTCAACACATGTGCAGGGTGTCAATATTACGCCAAGCAGACTAATATGCCGGCCCAAGCACTCAAAACTATCCCAATTACATGGCCATTTGCGGTCTGGGGGGCTAGATATGATGGGACCGTTCAAAACTGCGCGAGGCAGACTTACACATCTACTTGTAGCTGTGGATAAGTATACCAAATGGGTGGAGGCCAAACCCATCAAAAAGCTTGACGACGTAACTGCCAGAAATTTCATTATTGACATAGTCATGAGATATGGCATTCCACACAGCATAATAACCGACAACGGGACAAATTTCTCCATTGTGAGAATTGGCAAAATATTGCCGACAAACGTGAATTCGCCTAAATCTCGCATCTGTGGCACACCCGCAATCCAATGGACAGGTTGAGAGAATGAATAGCTCAATCCTGCAAGGAATACGCCCAAGTCTCGAATCTCCTCTTCACAGAGCAGCTGGAGCATGGGTAGAAGAGCTACCTTTCGTGCTTTGGAGTATTCGAACGACACCAAATAGGTCAACTGGGCAAACCCCATTTTTCCTAGTTTACGGTGCGGAAGCTATTCTTCGAACGGACATGATCCATGATAGCCCAAGAGTGCAGGATTTCGACGACTCGGATGCCGAAGAAGCACGACAGGATGCCGTCGATCTCTCAGAAGACAAACGAGAGCTTGTGCTTCAAAGATCCGCCATCTACCAGCAAGGTTTACGACGTTATCATAGTCGGAAAATCACGCATCGTTCTTTTAAAGAAGGTGACCTAGTGCTGAGATAGGTACAACAAAGGAAGCACAAATTGGCCCCGGTATGGGAAGGACCATTTGTCATTAGTAAAGCCATGAAGAATGGATCATACTATCTTGTCGACATTCGAGATACGGAAGACGATCCCGAGAAGCCGAATCGCAAAATAAAGAGAAAGATAGATGTTGAGCTAGGAGAAACAAAGAGGCCTTGGAGTATCCAGCAGTTACGTCCCTTCTATACTTAGTTCAATTTCTATGTAAACATCTTTGAGATCATGAAATAAAGTTGTCGGAATTCTGATATCCATGTTTTTACAAGTTCACTATAGTACAAAGCATGATTCCACCTTATCTATTTCCCAATGATCTTACAAAATACTCAATGTTAACCCGAATTGTGCCTGCGTGCTCGGTGTTTAAAAACTGAATGATTTTCAGCCTACTAACGGCTAAAGGAAACTTGGATTGTGCCTGCGTGCCCATGTTTCATTCAAAAAAATCCTTACTTTTCTCTAAGCATTATCTGATTGTTTATGTGTTGGGTCACTGGAGCTAGTTAGTAAAAATGCCTTTAGTATGATCCATGTTTCTGAGTTTAAACTGATTGGTTATACCCAGTAACTCGGCATGATGATTCCTAGTACTATTGAGCCATTTCAAACACTAAGGACAGTTAAAGCATATAAGCCAGAGAACTTAGAAGATAAAGGAATACTAAAACGCGAAAACCCTGCAAAGAATTTCATAATTAAAACTGCAAAAGGCGGAGTTCTTGTTTATACAAAAGGAATAGAAGCATTACAATATAAGTTACATTGTAAAAGTGCAGTAATGCTCCTATTGTCTACTTCCACCATCCAGGTTAAGGGCAGCCCTTCGAGCATCCGAGTCTTCTTCGCTGCTGTCATTCTCGGGGGCTGCGGGGATCTCCTCTTCTGGATAGGTGATGGAGATGTTCACCATGGAGGCGATCTTGGTGGCGTGACCTTTGATTTCATCAAAGATGGTGGTTCGCTGGGTTTCCGTGTATCCTTGAGGGATACCGGATGCCACGCGCCAAGACTTTGCACCAGGGTAGTGCATACGCATAAGGCCGAGTGCCATGCATGCACCACCCCGTGCAGCGGAGCGTAAGGTGGACTCCCTGGACTCCGCCTCCTCCAGGATGGCACCCGAAAGTTTCTCAACTTCCGAGAACTCCCCAGTCCTTGTGGGAAGGAACTTGTTGACCAGCTGCATGCCAGCAGCTCTGATCGCAGTCCACATCTTCCCAAAGGCTCGGATTCTATCAATCCGAGTGAGATCTGGGTTATCTCCTGTTTCTTCAGACAAAACAGCCAAAAGGTTAAGTGAAAAAGCAGGGAAAGAAAGCAAGACTTGGAAAAATGGTAAATGAAGTAAAACTTACCGATAATCTTGTCGATTTCGGAGCCTTCCTCCAGGCGAAGGTTTAAGGCATTTTCCAAGTCCTGGATAGTGGACTTATCCTTCTCCGCCTGTTCGGAAGCCTTGGAATGAGCAATTCCAAGGGCCAGATTGCTGGCTTCCAGATCTTTTTGAGCCTTTACAAGATCCTTGTGAAGGTCCAAATTCTCCTTTCGGAGAAACTTGGCATTGCCGGCGTCTTCAGCTATTTCCTTGGCTTTAGCCAAAGCAGCTGGAAAACAAGGAAAAAATTCCGAGTTTAGAAAAAATTCGGGAAAAGTACTTAGACAAAAAGCTGAATCAAAAAACTTCAGAGGAAAAAAGTTTACCTGTTGTTTCTGACAGCTGCAGCTGAGACGACGCCAGCTCCGCCTCTTTCACATCAAAAATAGAAAGAAGATTTCTAACTTCTTTATTCTTGACGGAAAGTTTATTGAAAACTTCCATGTTAATGGATTCAGCGGTTTGCTGGAACACGACAAGGAAAATAGTAATTAAAAAGCATCAAGGCGAAAGGTATACATTTTTCTTAATGCTTGGGGGCTAGAGTTAAATACCTGGCTCATTCGGTGCAACCCCGCCAAGTTTTCATTGAACTCTTTTGCGTACTCCGCAAAAAGAATCCCGGCCGCGCTTAGGCCATCGTTGATGTTCTTGAAGTCCTTGTCAAAGGTGGGAATCTCCTCATCGGTCGTTCGAGAAGAATTTCCCACCTCTGGAGCCGCCCTTTCCCTCGTGTCCGTGTCCGGCACAACGGGCTGGCTGGACTCCAAAGACTCGGTGGTGGGGGCTGTGGTATGCTCTTCTACCATCGTGGACGGTGTGTCCGGTGCAATGACGGGAGAAGGTTGAGAGTCTCTGCTGGACACAACCTTGTGCCTTTTCAGCTTCTTTGGCTTTAAGGTAGAGGGAGGCAGGCTAAAGGCAAAAAACAAAAAACCCGGAAAAAGTTAAAACTCCGAAGACAAAAGAAAACTTCGACAAAAGAAAATAACCCGGATGCTCTAACCTGGAGGTGGCGACGGGAACCCCGTCAAGATCAATGATTTCCTCAGAGGAGGAGATCTTCTTGCGCTTTCGCCCACCTGCAAAGGCGGCGCGTAACGCCTCCAGTTCAGCTTCGGAGGCCAGCTCCGAGTCAGGAAGATCAGCAATCTATCGAAAAGAAAAAGCAGAGTTAGAAGCGAAAAATCCGAGAAAACATGGCAAAGTTTAACCCAAATGACGGAAATAATACCTTGGGAGCCGGATTGTCGGCCGTATACATTGGCCGACTTGCTTCATATTGGTCGCGTGATGTGACCAACTGGTTTACGCGCCTCCGCAAATCCCTCACGGCCCAGTCTTTGCAAGTTGTCCGCATGTTGTCGCCGGCGCCCGTGTACTCGCAAAGGAGACGGCCACCATGGCTGGCTAACGGCCGGATCCGCCTGTCCAACCAGCAAAGGACTGTGTCCATGCCGGTTAGAGGCGGATCAGAGGAAGTGAGCTTGGCGATGCGCGGCTTGATCCTTAGAAGATCAGGCGGCAGAACTTGGACGGCTTCAGTTCCCCAATTTTCTTGGGGAACAGCAGCGGTGTTTGAGAAAGGTGAAACCCCGATGGCCTTTTTCGGGAAAGGAACATCAGGATGATAAAAGAAGGAACCTGTCCAGAATTTGACGGATTTCGAGGTTTTGATCTTGGGGAACCAATCCTCCCTAAATCTCCTAAGAGTGAAGGAAATGGTTCCGCAAGTCGGGAGTCGCCCTCCGAAGAGTTCCGCTTAACCCCGAAGCAGTATAACCAGAAATCTAATCTAGGTTATATGCCTAGAAAACCCTCGAAGAGGGCCTGAAAGCCGGCCATATACAGAATAGAATTTGGTGGCAGGTTATGGGGTTGGATATTGTAATGGGAGAGGACCTAGAGGAAGAAGGCAGAAGGTGGCAGTCCCATACCTCTCAGAAGGTGGGAGGAGAGAAGAACCCGTTCGCCGTCATTCGACATGGGTTCGTTCTCGTCCTCCGGAAGCCGCCACTTCCCTTTCAGCACTAACCCTTCCTTTTCCATGTTTGGAAGGAGGGACGGTGGAATGCTGCAGGCAATCCAATTGCCGGCAATCTCCATTTCTTCGTCAGCTCCGGCGGCGGACGCGGCAGCCTCGGCGGCGGCGAGCTCGTCGCCAACGAGCGTGATTTTCTCCTCCGCCGTCTCATGAGCGAACGGCAGAGAGGGCGCGGAGCTCGAGCCCGCAAGATCTGCGGTGGCGGAAGGATTCCCTCCGTCTGCCACGGTGCTCGCGGTCTTCACTGGAGCGTCGCCGCCGGCGTGCGTCGGGGAATCCAACAAAGGATCCATCGTGTTGATGATATCCTCAATATCTTGCGCGACGGTGCGGGCGGGCGAAGACGGCGAAGAGGCCATTTGGTGGCGGCGCTGGCTTGCCTTCGGTGAGGTTTTGGGCGCGGTGTGCGTTCGAAAGTTTCTCTCTGCTCGGAAGCTTGGGCGCTGTAATGGCGTTGGAAGTGGGAGCGGAAGGTTTTCCGGGAGGACGAAGAAGGCTATTTATAGCCGGAAATCCGTCACGATACGTGCTAACGGCTCTTTTGAACGTTGGATGATCAACGCGTGTCACTCGCCGGAAAATCCGGGAAATGAATCGACATGGTGATTATGGCTATCTCCTCATTTCCCGCGAGAATCTGTCAGAGATACGTTTCTGGGTTTCCCGCTTGAAACCCAAACGTCCCTTACGTCAGCATGATTAAAGCGCTGACGTAGGAGGTTCCTTCTCCACGAAGGATCGTGTGAGAAAAGACGGATTTCCAGAATTCCGAGTTTTACGTTACCATCTCTTTTTGAAAAAGAATAAGAAGAATCAAGACTGCTGGCCAATATTTCTCGAACAATATGCATTTGGCGAAAGACGGCGAATCAGAGTTTTAATCCTTCTTGGCGGCTACTGTCGGATATATACTGAATAGGGGTATATCAGATGGTAGTCAAAAGTGCCTGATTACCAGGGTGGCCCAAGTGGTAGTGGGCTATGGTCCATTGGGCGGCCCAGTAAGCTGACACACAGAAGCCGGATTCTAGAAGAACCTGGATCACGGCCCACGTGATCTGGCTTGGAGGAGAAGGCGGATTCCTTACTTTCCAAGTTAAAAGTTACCGTAGTCTTCTAGGTTTCCTACTCTGTATGCCCTAACCCGGCTATTATATAAAGCCGGACGGGAGATATGATAGATAGACAAGAAGCTATAGGCTAACTCGCCGGGAAGTTGATCCTCAGCGAATAGCTAAACCGAACCTCACATTGTAATTGTATACACAGGCTTTAGCCCTGATTAGTGAGATTGCAGGAGTAGGAACGTCGTATTATTACGACGTACCGAACCTGGGTAAATCCCGTGTCTTCGTCTTCAACGCGATCCCGTTTCCCCACGTCTCTACCCGTAGTCTCATGGCACCCCCGTCTATGAAACTACTACGATATCTCGACAATTCCGCTTAACCCCAAAACAATAAAGCCAGAAATCTAATCTAGGTTCTATACCTAGATAACCCTCGAAAAGGGCCTGAAATCCGGCTAAGTAAAGGATGGAATTTGGTGGTAGGTTGTGTGGCTGGATGTTGTAGTGGGACAAGATCTGGAGGAAGAAGGCGTATGGTGGAAGACCCATACCTCTGAGAAGGTGGGAGGAGAGAAGAACCCGTTCTCCGTCGTTCGGCATGGGCTCGGTCTCGTCCTCCGGGAGCCGCCATTTCCCCTTCAGTACAAGCCCTCCTTCTCCATTGTCGGAAGGAGGGATGACGGAATAATGCAGGCACTCCAGTTGCCGGCAGATTCCGCCTCTTCTTTGGCTCCGGCGGCGGCGGAAGCTGCGGCCTCCGCGGCCGCGAGCTCGTCGCCAACGAGCGCGATCTTTTCCTCCACCGTTTCGGGAGCGAACGGCGGGGTAGGCGTGGAGGAGAATTCCGCAAGATCTGCGGCGGCGGAAGGGTTTCCTTCGCCCGCCGCGGTGCCCGTGGTCTTCGCCGGCTCGTCACCGGAGGCGTGCACCGGAGAATCCAATCGCGGATCCATGGTGTCGATAATCTCGTCAATATCCTTGGCGACGGCGCGGGCTGGGAAAGACGACGGAGAGGCCATCGAGTAGCAGCGCTCGGTCGTCTCCGGTGAGGTCTTGGACGCGATTGTGCGTTCGGGAGCTGCTCTGCTGTGAGCTTGGGCGCTGGGAATGGCGTGCGAAGTGAGAGCGGAAGGTTTTCACACAGGACGAAGACGGCTATTTATAGCCGGAATCTCATCACGATGCGTGCTAACGGCTCTTTTGACCGTTGGATGTTCAACGCGTGTCATTCGCCGAAAAATCCGGGAAATGAAACGAGGGGTAATTATTGCTATCTCCTCGTTTCCCGCAAGAATCTGTCAGAGATATGTTTCTGCGTTTCCCGCTTGAAACCCAAACGTCCCTTACGCCAGCATGATTAAAGCGCTGACGCAGGAAGTTCCTTCTCCACGAAGGATCGTGTGAGAAAAGCTGGATTTCTAGGATTCCGAGTTTTGCTTTACAACATCCTTTAAAGGAGAGAAAGAAGAATCAAGACTACAGGCCGATATTTCTCGGAAATGATGCATTTGGCGAAAGACGGCGAATTGAAGTCTTAATCCTTCTTGGGGGCTACTGTCGGATATATACCAAATAGGGGTATATCATATGGTAGTCTAAAGTGCCGGATTACCCGGGTGGCCCAAATGGTAGTGGGTTACGGTCCATTGGGCGGCCCAGTAAGCTGACGCACAGAAGCCGAATTCTAGAAGAACCCGGATCACGGCCCACGTGATCTGGCTTGGAGTAGAAGGCGGATTCCTCACTTTCCAAGTTAATAGTTGCCGTAGTCTTCTAGGTTTCCTACTCTGTATGCCCTAACCCGGCTATTATATAAAGCCAGACGGGAGATATGATAGATAGACAAGAAGCTACTAGCCAATTCGCCGAGAGGTTGATCCTCGACGAATAGCTAACCTAACCTCACATTGTACTTTGTATACACAGGCTTTAGTCCTGATGAGTGAGATTGCAGGAGTAGGAACGCCGCATTAATGCGACGTACCGAACCTGGGTAAACCCTGTGTCTTTGTCCTTAACACAACCACGTCCCCCCACGTCTCTACTCGTAGTCTCATGGCACCCCCGTCTATGAATTCTACTACGATGTCTCGACATTGCCACAAATAAGTTTCTAGATATCAATATATCTTTCACTTGAATGTTTTTTATAACAACTCTTTTCAGTTCCTAAATCACCTTGATCAACAAAAAATTCTTTCGAAGATAAAGTAATATGGAAGCAACCATGACTCTGGATTCTAAGTAGGAATTATTTGCTCTCTAGATCAATCAATCATTAATCATATAGAGCTAGGTAGGAAATACCGAAAATCTACAATAGGACTCAATTTTAAATTTCACTAATATGGTACCAATCTTAAATGATATTTCCCAGATCATAACAGTTATATCTTAATTAACAATCTAAGTGTAAGGTAGTTTTGTGGATGCCAATGAATACTACAATTTGTGCAAATTCACTTTGATTGGTTGTTCATTATAAATAAGTTCAAGTTAATTCAAAATTATGCCATGAACTCCCACTAAAAAACAACATCCCTCTTAATCGTCTTTAGTGATTACACGAACCAAATTCACTACACCAAAACCGATCATCGCGTGAGATGATGTAGCTTCAAAGGCGAACATCGACATGTTCATCATATCATCCATATGACTCATGCTTTACCTTTCGGGTACGTGTTCCGAGGCCATGTATGTACATGCTAGACTCGCCAAGTAGAACCGTAGTATTGCATGTGTTTCAAGTCCATGTCTGTACATGCTAGGCTTGAAAACACCTGTTGTATGCGAACGTTGAGTCTATCACACCCGATCATCACGTGGTGTCTCGAAACGACGAACTTTATTAACGGTGCATACTTAAGGAGAACACATTATTATCTTGATATTAAGTGAGAGGGATCATCTTATAATGCTACCGTCCCTATCTAAGCAAAATAAGATGCATAAAAAAGATTAACATCACATGTAAGAATAACATGACATGATATGGTCCTTCTTGCACTTGATCTCCAACATGTGCATCATGGTATGATCTCCATCATTCCACCGGCATGGTACCAAGTTCCATGGCACCCCAATCTTGATTGTCCATCAATAACAAGAAAACCATATGGATACCTTCCGGTATATCAATAATTTACAAAAGAGATCATCTCATAATCAAATTTGTAACATTGACCATGTCACATCACATGTCCAGCAAAAACTAGTTAGACGCCTCTATTTTTTTTTTCATATTTTACGTGGCTTAGGGCTTTCGAGGATAGAACCGTTCATACCTACGAACATCAACCACAACGTTGATAAACACATTTTTAACAACCATTTGTAGATTAGATCTTAACTATAGTTGGAGAAACGGACACCCCGTCAGCCACAAGTGAGATAATTCTCGCGCACATAGTACACGTAAACTTAGTCTAGGGTAGCTTCATCCAACTATGCCGCTAAGATCATAAAATACTCAAGGAGGCAATAACATGATCATCAACGCTCACATACCCCTATGTGTTATGCCCGTACAAAACATCTACGCATAGATCCGGCTCTGATACCACTGAAGGGGTCGTTGCATAGAAAATAAAAATTTCCTATGCGAGAGACACCCGAAAGGCCAAGATATAATCTATGAGATGAAAGCAACGTGCATAGAGAGAGTTAAGAAGAACATACCCTCGAAGACACAAAGCGTTACGAGATCAAATCTCATTGTTGGCGTAGTCGTACTCACACCGACCCCCAGAGCGAGAAGATGTGCACCGCAATCCGGCGGTGCCTCCGTGATCGGTCACACGTACGGTTGATGACGACCTCCGTTCCCTCGATCCAGCGGGGCAGCGGAAGTAGAGGATCCCTCGGAAACCAGCAGCACGACAACGTGGTGTGGTGGAGAAAACTTTGTCCAGGGCTTCGCCAAGCGCATGAACATGAGGTGGATCAGCGGGAGGATGGAGATGGAGATGACACCAAGTGTGTGAGGGAGAGGGATCTTATGCCCTCTATTTATAGGAGTGGAGGCAGCCACGAAATTTTGGTGCCTCCACCTCTCCCCTCATCATGTGGGTGGAGTCTCCTCTCAACCACTCATTCTCTCATCAGTTCCCACTCAAAATTCGAAGGGTTTTCTTTAATAAAAAAATAAAAAAATTTATTTCTTTATTTTAATATTTGTTAATCCCATTAACAAACATTAACACTCACCCCTTTGAACTATTTCAATATTCACCAAAACAATTCCGGTGTTGTCCAAACTTTTCTCCGATATTCCATATCCACTCAATCGTGTCATCGAAACTTAAGTGTGTCACCCTACGGTTCGCGAATAACATAGACATGATCGAGACTCCTCTCCGATCAATAATCAACAGCGGGATCTGGAGATCCATGATGAATCCTATATATTCAACGATGACTCTTGTGATCGTGTGAACCATCAACGTCGTGACTATTCCCTTTGTCTCGCGATATTTTACTTGTCCGAGATCCGATCATTGGTATCAACCATACCTTGTTCAATCTCGTTACCGACATGTACTCTTTTCTCGTTTCTGTGATATGACATCCGTGTGACCTAGTCACGTGCTTTCAAGCGGTGTCGATGTGATATCACCGAGAGGGCCCAGTGTATATCTCTCCGTCATTTGGATGGACAAATCCCACTCTTGATCCATGAGCCTCAACTAATACTTTTCGAATACCTAACGACGCCTTTATAGCCACCCTATTACGGTGTGATGTTTGATGACATCAAAGCACCCTTCCGGTATCAGTGATTGACATGATCTCATGGTTTAAGGAATAAGTTAATTCATATGCAAGATATAACAATATAAACTAAATGACTTGATCGTATTGTTATCTTGATATTGGGTCTATGTTCATCACATCATTCTTCTAATGACATGACCTCGTTATTAACAACATCCAATGTTTATGATCAGGAAACCTTGATCATTTATTAATCAATGAGCTAGTTAAAGGAGAGGCTTTACGAGGCTTTACTAGGAACCGTTGTTTGTTTATTAAACACACATGTATCAACGTTTCCGGCTAATACAATTCTAGCATGAGAAATCAACATTTATCATAAACAAAGAATAAGATAATAACCACTTTATTATTGCCTGTCGGGCGTATTCCCTTCATCTTACACAAACCATGGCTAACCGAATCCTCGGGTGCCTGCCAACAATCACATACCGTGGAGGAGTGTCTATATTTAAGAGAGGTGTATGCTAGTGTCAACGAATGGTAAACAGAAAATACAGTACGTCACAAGCCAACTAGATTTCACAAGGGAGGATCAAATATGAAGGACGCATATGGGTAGAAGGTCATCCCTCTTTCTCTTTTGTTTACACAATTATGCTTTGACTGATAAATCCGGGGCAAAAATAGTGAAGAGAATTTGTTTGCATTAATTTGGGGCTAGGCACCCCGCTGTCAGCTCTTCTATCAATTGGATAAGCGGATGAAGCCACTAGTCCAGGGTGTGAAATCCAATCAACAAGTGAGATAAAGATTCTCTATTTACGTCCTCATGAGCAAAAACAGGAACACAAACAGGAGTATTTTTCAAAGTTTTAGAGATAGCACATGAGATATTTACTTGGAGTGGCAGTGAAATACCACATGTAGGTAGGTAGATATGGTGGACACAATGGGAAAACTTTGGTTTTAGGTAGTTGGATGCACGAGTAGAGCTCATACTCAGTACAGGTGGAGGCTAGCAAAAGACTGGGAGCGATAAATCAAGAGAGCATAAGAGCCATAATCCTGCATAGCGACATAAACATCATTAATCAAAGCATAAGTGGTACCACGAGTTCAAAAACTAAATGATCATGGAGGCTATTCATGACTGGTTTATAGTCATAAACATGGTGTGATCATGCGCCAAGTCAACCAAATAAAACATTCAAAGGAGTATACCGCAAATTTATGCTTCAAGATGACAAGAACAGCTCATGATTCTTTCAATGACACATTAAACACTCTCATATATTTGAGGCTAATCATTCTACTCAATAACGACAAAGATTTAAAACTAAAATAACATATATCATGATATGAAAAAGTTCTAGCCACTGTCTATACAAGCTTCTACGTGCACAGTTATAAATTCTACTTCAAGCAGTAGTTTCTTTTCCCAACAAGCACCATACAAAATATGTTTTAACAAAAATTCTCTATATGCTACAGCAAGCAAACATTGGAGAACTCACATATAACACTACTAAAACTAATAACTCTGAAAAAGATATGCATGAAAATAAGAGCTAAACAGAAATTTTTGCAGTAACTAGAAGAAAAACTAAGAATACTAGCATAGCAAGTATTCAAACGAAAAAGCGGAGCGTGTCTCTCTCCCAAACAAGGATGCTAGGTTACAACTATTTATTCCAGCAAAGAAAACCAAACAAACTGAAGACAAAAATAAAATACGCTCTAAGTAAAGCACATAAGATGTGACTGAATAAAAATATAGTTTCACTAGAAGTGACCTGATAATTTGTCGATGAAGAAGCTTAGATGCTTGAGTCTTCTTGGAATTTTCTGGTATGTACCACCGGGGCATCCCCAATCTTATGCTTTTCACTCTTCTTATCACATCATATCATCCTCTTCTCTTGACCCTTGAAAACTTACTTCACACCAAACTTCTCACAATCTTCATTAGCAACGTTAGTGCAAATCGAAATAATAAATCCACATATTTCAGTTTCAACACAATCCTAACACTCATAAACACATTAGATACTGCCACAACTTCTTTTAGAACTCTTTTTCTCAAAAGAACACCAAAAGAAAGATATTAAGATGCAAATGCAATTATTGGCAAAAATCTGTCAAAACAGGACATCAGGTAAAGATGATTTTTTCCGAAAATTTTCTGTTGCTCTAATTAAAAAGTGCTCAACTAAGAAAAGTTTATTATACAGCCCAGGATTACGCACAAAAAAACTCAGGTCATTTTGAATTTTTCTGTGATTTTATACGATTTTAATAGTGGACAACAGAAATCTGTTTCCTACGCAGAAATCCGAAATATAGTCTCAACTTTCCACTAAAGCCTTTACTTAGCTCAACAAAGACAAAAAAAAGATATAACGGGGTTGCTAAGGAAATACACAACACCCAGGTGCAAAGAAAACAAAAATAAACAATGGAAAGCGGGTTGAAAACGGAGAAATAAAACGGGTTGTCTCCCGGAAGCGCTTTTCTTTAAAGCCTTTTCAGCTAGGCATGATAATTTGAAAGATGCTCACATAAGAATAAGAGCTGAAGCACAATAAGAGAGCATCAAGAAGAAAATATAAAACACATTTAATTCTAACCCACTTCCTATGAAAAAGAATCTTGTAGAAAATCAAGTCAACGAAGCACAAAGTGACTAGCATAGGAAGATAAAATAAGTGCAACTTCAAAAAATTCAACATAAAGAGGGGAAACTTAATATTGTTGAGATGCATAAAATTATGTTTTCTCTCATACTATCTTTCAATAGCATCATGAATAAAATTAACAATATAACTATCAGATATAACATTCTTATCACGAGCCACATGCATAAAACAATTATTACTCTCCACATAAGCATAGTCATTCTTATTAATAGTAGTGGAAGCAAATTCAATAAAATAGCTATCATTATTATTCTCATCACCATAATCATCAAATATCGGAGGCATATTGTAATCATAATTAATTTTCTCCTCAATAGTAGGTGGACTGAAAATAACATGTTCATCATTGTAAACATCATATATAGAAGGCATATCATGATCACAATAAAATTTATCATTAATAGTAGGTGAAACTAGAATACCACAATCATTATAATCATCATATATTGGAGGCAAAGTATCATCAAAGAAAATTTCCTCCTCAAAACTTGGGGGACTAAAAATATCATATTCATCAAGACTAGCTTCCCCAAGCTTAGACTTTTCCATAGCATTAGCAATAATGGTGTTCAAAGAATTCATACTAATAACATTGCTACTAGTATGCAAATAAATCTCCATATGTTTTTTAATTTTCTCTTCAAACACTTCATGTACTAACTCAAGATAAAGATTATAAAGCTCTCTCATATTTTTGTTGTTTTCCATTAAGAATAACTAGTAAAAATAAAAACAAGCAACATGTAAAAATAAGCCTAACTAGTGAAAACAAGAAACAAAAAAATATAATTGCAGAATCTAAAGGAAATAATTTCGAGCACTCACAGAGGATGTGAGTATCTTATACCTTACCTCCCGGCAACAGCGCCAGAAAAGAGCTTGATGTCTACGCACACTTCTATTCTTGTAGACAGTGTTGGGCCTCCAAGTGTAGAGGTTTGTAGAACAGCAGCAAGTTTCCCTTAAGTGGATCACCCAAGGTTTATCGAACTCAGGGAGGTAGAGGTCAAAGATATCCCTCTCAAGCAACCCTGCAATTAAGATACAAGAAGTCTTTTGTGTCCCCAACACACCCAATATACTTGTCAGGTATATAGATGCACTAGTTCGACAAAGAGATAGTGAAATGCGAGTAATATGGATGGTTATAAGTAATAATAGCAATCTGAAATAAATATGGCAGCAAGCAAACATGTAGCAGAACATGCGGAAAACGGTGTTTCAATGCTTGGAAACAAGGCCTAGGGATCCTACTTTCACTAGTGGACACTCTCAACAATGAAAACAAAATTGAATTAATAAATACCATCTCTTCACTATGCTACTCCAAACCACTCTCCGGTCGAATAACAACACCGATCCATGTGTAGGGCTTTAACAACACTCCTCAGAGTAAGCACTTTGCCAACTAAGTAACCCCACACTATCACCATGAGACCCAGATCGTTCCGCGCAAACACCACAATTTCATAGGGTTATCCAACACAAAATATAAATATAATACTAAACCACACGATGCACACACTGTCACCTTTACACCGTGATCAAAATGTTTACAGAGATCTCATAACAAAAACCACTTGAGTAGCATAATAGATGAAGAATAATATCTATGCATTCAACTAGATTACAAAGCTCATGATCACATATAGATCACACCATGGGAGAGAGAGATGAAACACATAGCTAACGGTAGAGCCCTCAGCCCCGGGGGAGAACTACTCCCTCCTCATCATAGGAGACAACAACAATGATGGAGATGGAGACAGAGTCGATGGAGATGGCTTCCGGGGGCACTTCCGCGTCCCGGTAGAGTGCCAGAACAGAGATTTGTCCCCGAAAACTTGTCGGTGGCGGCGGCAGAGCTACGGATGTTTTTGGTGGAAAAGGCCGATTCTTTTAGGGTTTTCCCTCGGAGGAGTATAAATAGGCGAAAGGGCAAAGGCGGTGGATCCCTAGGGGCCCCACACCACCCCCCGGCGCAGCCAAGGGGGGGTGCCACCCTATGGTGTGGGCCCCCTGAGGCCCCCCTCAGGGTCTCTTCGGGACTCCGTGGAACCTTCGG
Source organism: Alopecurus myosuroides (assembly GCA_028641055.1). NCBI lineage: Eukaryota > Viridiplantae > Streptophyta > Magnoliopsida > Poales > Poaceae > Alopecurus > Alopecurus myosuroides. The sequence goes on along the minus strand of JAPCYS010001159.1, from coordinate 20,926 downwards.
GAATTCTAAGACTTCCGGGCTTCGAATTTTTCCAATTCTGAGAATATTTCCAGAACAACTTTTTCTGAAACTAAAAACAACAGAAAACATGGAACTGGCTCTATGACATCTTGTCAATAGGTTAGTCCAGAAAATCGATAAAAATGACATAAAGAAGGGAGAAAACATGTAGCAGTTGGCATAATATCATTATGGAACATCAGAAATTATATATACGTTGGAGACGTATCAGGGGTCGGCAGTACCGGGGGCTGCTACCGGAGCATACTTGCCCACTGTGCTCACTCTCTGGAATTTGTGGTACCAGGCGAGGTACCGCCCAGTGAAAGAACATTAATTGATCTCTCATGTTTTGTGTGTTAGATAACAACACTAGTGATAATTTAACTATATGGTTAAGTGGTGCAGATTATTAGATAAAGTCATTCTATCGGTATCACCAAAAAGATCGGAGAAAAAGAGCTGAATCAAGTCATTCCCAGGCCGGAATATTGGGGCTAGAGTATTTGGCTTTGACCAGATATTTCGGTGTCAATATTCCTAGCCAGTTTTTCAGCTAAGAAATAAGGTGGTACCTCCTTTTTCTAAGCCGGAATATTGGCCCGGACTTTTTGTCCAAGGCCGCATATTCCGGTGTGGATATCCTCAGATGAAAAATGGCTAAGGACTAGACTTGCGCCTCCTTTGTATAAACCGAAAATTTAGGTAAGACATTTTGTCCACGACCGAAATTTCCGGGGTGGCTTTTTGTCCCAAATTTGAAATTGTCTAAGGAGAAAGTTGGATCTTTCTCTGTTTAAACCGGGCATTTCATGCCGTAGTATTTGGCAGGAGGCCGGATATTCCGAGGTACAGATCAAGATCGAGATGAAATGTGTCGAGACATCGTAGTAGTTTTCATAGACTGGGGTGCCATGAGACTACGGTAGAGACGTGGGGTAACGGGATAGCGTAGTAACACAGAACACGGGATTTTACCCAGGTTCGGTACGTCGCGACAGTACGGCGTACCTACTCCTGCACTTCTCACTAATTGGGACTAAAGCCCGTATAACAGGGTTACAGTGTGAGGGAATAGATCTAGCTACTCGACGAGGATGAACTTCCCGGCGAGTTGCGTAGAGCTTTAGCTTGTGTCTAACTTAACTTAGAACCTTGGAACTTATCTAATCTATCTCCCGTCCGGCTTTATATAATAGCCGGATTAGGGCTTACAGAACAAGAAACCTAGAAGACTACGTTTAACTTGTAACTTGGAAAGTAAGGAATCCGTCTTCTCCTCCAAGCCAGATCACGCGGGCCGTGATCCGGGTTCTTCTAGAATCCGGCTTCTGCGCGTCGGACTACTGGGCCGCCCAATGGACCTAAGCCCATTACCATGTAGGCCACCCTGGTAGTCCGGATCTTTTGTCTACCATCTTCTATACCCCTATTCAGTATATATCCGACAGTAGCCCCCAGGAAGGATCAAAACTCTGAAACTCCGCCTTTCGTCAATACATTTTATCCGGGAAAACTTGATTCAGCAGTCTTGATTCTTTCTTCTTCCCTTTTGAAGGAGATGGTAACATAAAACTCGGAACTATGAAAATCCGGCTTTTCTTCTCGCGATCCTTCGCGGAAAAGGAACTCGTGACATCAGCGCTTTAATCATGCTGACGCAAGCGCCGCTTGGTTTCACGCGGGAAACCCTGCAACGTATCTCTGACAGATTCTCACGGGAAACGAGGAGATAGCCATCATTCCTCTGTCGTTCCGTTTCCCGGATTTTCCGGTGGTTGACACGCGTCAAACATCCAACGTTCGAAAGAGCCGTTGGCACGTATCTAGAGGTTTTCAGGCTATAAATAGCCGTCCTCGTCGTCATCGGAAATCTTTCCTCACTCCCTCACTGCCCACGCCATTGACGCAACCGCGAGCTCGAGAGCAAGACCTTGCCCCGACGAACCCTTCGCACGCCGGAGCGCTCCAAAACGCACCACCAAAGGATGGCATCTCCGTCATCCTCACCGGCTCGCGCCTCCATCGACGAACTTTTGGGCGACCTAGATCCACAGCTAGGGCCGCCCAAGCCTGCCGGCGGCGAGCCGGAAAAGGCCACGGCATCCGCGGCGGGCGGAGGAAATGCTTCCGCCGCCGCGGACATCGCGGGCCCAAGCGCCACGACAACCCCGCCGTTCGCACCTGAAACGGCGGAGGAGAAAATCGAGCTCCTTGGCGAGAAACTCGCCGCCGCGAAGGCCGCCGCCGCCGCCGCCGCCGCCGCCGGAGCAGACGAGGAAGAGGAAACTGCAGGCAACTGGAGTGCCTACAGTATTCCCCCGGCTCTCCTTCCAAACTTGGAGAAGGAGGGTTTGGTGCACAAAAAGAAATGGCGGCTCCCGGAAGAGGAGACCGAACCCACGCCACAAGAGGGCGAAAGGGTGCTTCTTGCCTCCCACCTTCTACGAGGTATGGGGCTCCCACCTTCCTCTTTCTTCCTCCAGGTTCTGTCACATTACAGCATCCAACCTCACAACCTTCCTCCCAATTCCATTCTGTACATGGCCGGCTTCCAGGCCTTGTTCGAAGGTTACCTAGGAATAGAGCCTAGGTTAGATTTTTGGCTGTATTGCTTTGGGGTCAAGCGTAACTCTTCGGAGGGCGCACTCCCAAATTGCGGACCATTTCCTTTACTCTTCGAGATTCGAGAGGATTGGTTCCCCAAAAAAAACTTCAGAATCCGTCAAAATTTTGGACGGGTTCTTTTTTCTATCATCCCGACGTGCCTTTTCCTAAAAAGGCCGTCGGGGTTCCACCTTTTGTAACTCTCCGCCGCCGTTCCCCAGGATAACTGGGTAACAGAGGCCTCCAAGTTCTGCCTCCAGATCTGCTAAGGATCAAGAGGCGCATCGCCAAGCTCACCTCTTCCAAACCTCCTTTGACCGGTATGGACACGGTCTTTGCTGGCTGGATAGGCGGATTCAGCCATTAGCAAACCACGGAGGCCGTCTCCTGTGTGAATACACGGGAGCCAAGGATCCAATGCGGACAACCGACAAGGATTGGCCCGCAAAGGAACTTAGGCGCGCATCAATCAGTTTGGTCGCATCGCGCGACCAATACACGGAGAGTCGGCCAATGTACACGGCCGACAACCCAGCTCCCAAGGTAAATTTTCCGTCATTTGGGTATAATCTCAATTACTGGATAATCTACCTTTTGACTCTGATTGGTTCTTCCGGCAGCTTGCGGATCTTCCAGACTCGGAATTAGCCTCCGAGGCCGAGCTGGATGCGCTGCGCACCGCCGCTACGGGTGGGCGCAAGCGCAAGAAGATAAATTTCTTCGGATGAGATTATCGACCTTGACGGAATCCCCGTCGCCACTTCCATGTTATTTTCTTCTGGGTTTTTCTTTTATGGGATCTTTTTCGTCCATCTTCGGTGTTTTAACCTTTTCCGGGTTTTTGGTTTTTAGCCTACCCCCCTCCAACCTGAAGCCGAGAAAGCTGAAGAAACTCAGAGCGTCTTCCAACCGAGGCAGCCAACCATCTCCCGCCGTCGCCCCGGACACGCCGCAGACAATGGCGGAAGAGCCTACTGCAGCCACCACCACCAAGCCCCCAGAGCCCAGCCAGCCCGTTGTGTCCGAGTCGGACACGAGGGAAGGGCGGCTCCAGAGGTGGGGAAATCTTCTCGGACTTTCGACGAGGAAATCCCCACCTTTGACAAGGATTTTAAGGCTATCAATGACGGCTTGGACGCAGCCGGAAATCACTTCGCGGAATACGCGAAAGAATTCCAAGAAAACTTAGCAGGTTTGCAGCATGAGCCAGGTATGTAACTCTAGCCCCCAAGCATTAAACAAAATGCATGCTTTTTTGCTTTGATGTTTTTTGTTAACCATACTTTTCCTTGCTGTGTTTCAGCAAACCTCCGAGGCCATAAACCTGGAAGTTTTCAGGAAGCTCACCATCAAGAAAAAAGAAGTTCGAAGTCTTCTTTCTATTCTTGAGGAGAAAGAGGCGGAGCTGGAATCATCTCAGCTCGCTTTGACGGAAACGAAAGGTAAGCTTTTTTCGTTTGAAATTCCGATTTAAGACTTTGTCTTTTTTTTTTCCCGAGGAAATTGATCAACTCGGATTTTCCCTTGCTTTTCTCAGCTGCCTTAGCTCAGGCTAAGCAAGCAGCGGAAGATTCTGGCAACGCCGAAATTCTCCGCAATGAGAACATTGAGCTTCACAAGAATCTTGTGAAAGCTCAACAAGACCTGGAAGCCAGCAACCTGGCTCTTGGAATGGCTAATTCCAAGGCTTCCGAACAGGCGGAGAAAGACAAAATCCACCATTCAGGATTTGACAGAAGCTCTGAACCTTCGCCTGGAGGAAGTTTCCGAGATCGACAAGCTAATCGGTAAATTCTTACCCTTTTCCTCATCTTTCCATGTTTTGCTTTCTCTGTTTGTCTGCTTAACCCTTTTGTATGTTTATTGGATCAAACAGGAGACACCCCAGAAACTCGGGCTGCAGGCATCCGAGCTTTCGGGGAGACATGGAATTTGATGAAGGCTGCTGCAACGCAGCTAGTAGACAAGTTTCTTCCCGATAAATCTGGGGAATGCTCGGAGGTTGAAAAACTTCCGGGTATCATCATGGAGGTGGCGGAGTCGAAGGAGTCTCTTCTCCGCTCCGCTGCACGGGGTGGTGCGCGCATGGCTTTAGGCCTTATGCGCATGCACTATCCTAGTGCCAAATCCTGGCGTGTGGCCACCGGTGTCCCTCAGGGATACACGATGCGCAACGAACCACCATCTTTGGTGAAGTTAAGGGCCACGCCACCCAGATTGCCGCCATGGTAAATGTCGCCGTCAACTATCCAGAAGAGGAAGCTCCTCCAATCCCGACGAAGAAAGCAGCGAGGAGGAGTCGGATTCTTGAAAGGTTACCCGGAACCTGGATAGAAAAAGTAGACAATAGGATCATTACTGTTCTTTCATTTGTAATCCAAAATGTAATACTTCTTTTATATTAATGAGAATTCCGCCTTTTGCAGTTTAAACTATGAAATTACTTTGCAAGTTGTTTGAATTTTACCATTCCTTTATCTTCTAAGTTCTCTGGTGTATATGCTTTAACTGTCCTTAGTGTTTGAAATGGCTCAAATAGCATTATGAATCGTTATGCCGAGTAACTGGGGACGAACCAATCAGTTTTGAAACTCGAAAACATGAAACATGCTAAAGGCATTTTACTAACTAGTTCCAGTAACCCAGCATACGCACAATCAGATAAGACTTAGAGAAACAAGAAAGTTTTAAGTGAAACTTGGGCACGCAGGCAATTCAAGTTTCCTTTAGCCGTTAAAAGGCTGAAAAATCATTCAGTTATGTAACGCCGAGTACGCAAGCACAATTCGGGTTAACGTTGAGAAATTTGTAAGATCATTGGGAAATAGATGAGGCGGAAACACTTTGCACTTATAAGAAATATGGATAACAGCATTCCGACAACTTTATTTCATGATCTCAAAAGATGTTTACATAGATTTGAACTAAGTACAGAAGGGGACATAACTTGCTAGGTGTTCCCAGGCTTCCGCAATCCACTTGACCTTGTCGAACTTCTCCAGCAGTTTGTGAAATGGTAAGGTTTTAGCCCCCAGCCAACTAAGAATTCTTTTTATGGCTGTGGCGGAACCCGGCAATTCTGGGACATCTTTTTCACACGTAAGTTCTGAGATGTTCGAGATTGCCTTAATCTTTTCCGGGTTAACTTCTATTCCTCTATGAGAAACGATAAAACCCGGAAGTTTTCGTGAGGGAACCCCGAATACGCACTTAGATGGATTCAACTTCATCTGGTAGGTGCGTAAGTTTTCGAAAGTTTCTCGCAAATCCTCAAGGAGTGTATCTCTTTCCTTGGTTACGACGGTAATATCGTCCACGTAAACATGGACGTTTCTGCCAATTTGACTATGCAAACAACGTTGCATGCAACGCTGGTAGGTTGCACCTGCGTTCTTCAGGCCAAAAGGCATGGTTACGTAGTAATACGTCCCATACGGGGTTAAAAGAAGTCTTGATTTGATCTTCCTTTTTCATGCGTATTTGGTGGTACCCGGAGTATGCATCCAAAAAGCATAAAAGCTCGGAGCCTGCAGTGGCATCTATTATTTGATCGATTCGCGGTAGTGCGAACCTATCTTTCGGACATAACTTGTTCAATCCTGTGTAATCTATACACATTCTGAGGGCAGTTGTGTCTTTCTTCGGTACTAATACCGGATTTGCGGACCAGTCAGTATGGATTACTTCCTTGATGAAATCCGCTGCTAAAAGCCGGATAATTTCCTTGCCAATAGCCTTCCGTCTTCTTCCGTCAAATCGACGGAGACCTTGTTTGACGGGTTTTGATCCGGGAATAACCTTGAGTTGGTGCTCAGCAAGTTCCCTGGGTACGCCTGGCATGTCAGCTGGACACCAGGCGAAAATATCCCAGTTCTCACGGAGGAACTTGATGAGCTCGCCTTCATATTTGTCGGTCATCCCAGTCCCTACAACGACAAATTTTGTCGGATCTTTGGGATCTAGGATTACCTGCCTTGTATTCTCGGACGCCTTGAAGCTATCTGTTGGCTTCCGAGTTTCTTTTCCTGCCGGCATTTCTTTCGGCGATACCTCCTTGGCTAACTCCTTCAGTTCTTCCTGAGCTATAACTCTTTGAGCGCAAAGGGCGTTTGCTTCTCCAACTCGTTTGCCAGCTTGAAATCACCGGCAATGGTGATTACTCCTCCTTTGGGTCCTGGCATCTTCAGCTTGTTGTAGATATAGCAAGATCTTGCCATAAATTTGGTGAAAGCCGGACGTCCGAGTATTGCGTGATACACGCTTTCGAACGGCACTACTTCGAAGGATACTTTTTCCTGCCGGAAGTGATCTTTCTCCGAAGGTGACATCTAGGGAAATTTCTCTAGGGATCGTGCTTGCCTGCCAGGAACAAGCCATGGAAGCGTATATTGCTGTAGTTGAGCTGGGACTCGGATATCTTCAAATGCTTCAGTGTATCCAGGTACATTATATGCTGGATCCCTCCGTCCATCAGCACTCTTCTTAGCCTAGTGTTTTGAACAATAGGGCTTACAACAAGAGCTTGTGTGCCGGGTTCAGGGATATTTCCGGGATGATCTGACTGATCCCAGATTATCGGTGTGTTGGAGTACTTCAAGAATTTTGGGGTTGCAGGAACAACCGCGTTTATTTCTCGAAGTGTCCTTTTGGCCACCTTTGCTGACGGGGTTGCTAGGAAAGTTAACATTGCTTCTCCGTCAACTCTCGGAAATTTGCGTTCGCCTTTTCGCTGTTGTTCCTGGATTTTGTCATCAGTGTCCGATTCACTGTCTTCTTTTTCAGCTTCTGGCTTTTGTTTGGCAGGTTTCCTCTTGGAACCCTTCCCTTTATTTCCGGATCCTGCATTGCCTTTCATATGCTTGTTTAGCCGGCATTGCGCGTTTGTGTGGGTTGGTTTCCCAAACTGAGAGTGGTGGACGCAGGGTTCCGACTTAATTCTCTCCCATTCTTCGGAGTGTAATTGATTGGATCCGGACTGCGGCCTTTCCACTTGTTCACCTTTTCTCCTCCAAAGGCTATGTTAACCTCCTTGGGCTTTGTTGTTGACTCCGGAGTTCCTTTTTTATCAGAACGAGGTGTTTTCTTGGCCAGTATCAGTGACTCAATATTGCCTCCTCTTGCTCTGATATCGTCTTCGGCTGCAGCATGCTCATTAGCGGTTGTAAGCATAGATCCGAGATCTTTGTGCTTTTTAGAACCAACCATGAACGGTACAAGCCCGGGTTTTAGGCCATTGACGAAAGCATGCATTGCTTGTACGTCAGTTACTCCAGAGCAACTATTCTTCATTGCAGTCCATCTGGAGATGAAATCCACGTATGGTTCGTCTTCAAATTGGGTGCAACGGTTCAGCTGGTTGATGCTATTTGGGCGTTTGTATGTTCCCCGAAAATGCTGAGTAAATACTCTCGCCATATCATCCCAACTGTCGACAGTTCTTGATGGTAAACCATTGATCCAATCTCTGGCTCCGTCTAGCAACATTAGGGGAAGAAACTTGACAGCTTCCAGGTCTGTCCCGTTGTTGATTTGGACGGCTGTGTAATAATCTGAAAGCCAGGTATCCGGGTTTGTACTGCCGGTATACTTTTGGTAGGTTGGACCAACTTTGGCGAAGCCAGAATGCAGGGTTATCCTTCGGATCCTGTCAGTAAAACACTTAGGACCAAAGTATAGATCATCCTTTTCTGCTCTCTATCAATATGTGCAGAATATCTCCCGGCTGAATGGACAGAAGGGGATCTGCTCCTTTCTTTTCCATTGTTGCGCGGACGCGTTTTTCCGAGGTTATCTCTATCTCTTCCGTTGTCACGCCCTCTGGGATTAGGTGGAGTCCTGCTCCTGTACCTTTCCTTATCTTTAGGCGGTGTCCGAGATCTTTCACGTCTGTGAGGTGTATCGTATCTTCCAGCTTTTTCAGCTGGGTTTCTCGGAGGTGGCATTATTTGCCATCATTCCGGTGTTTGTCTTACCGATCGTGTGGTTTATATCCATCTTTCGGGAGATGAGGTCCGGTTCTAGACGCTGCGTCCCGGTTGTCGGGGTTTTTCTTGTCTTTTCTCGGATCCTCTTTTTTATCCGAATCTCCGGGTTCTTCCGGTCCAGGTGCTCCAGCAGCGCAAGTAACAGTTTTGCAGAGGGCGGAATTATCATGCAGCCTCCCTGATCGCTCTTGTCCTCGCTGTTGCTGCTGTAATGCTTTTCCTAGGAAAGCATACACCCCTTGGAGTTTTTCCCCGTTGGAGTACAGATCGTTGTTTAGGATGGCGAACGCTGCTTCCGCGTTTTCTGCTGCGGTTTTGTATATTGGTTCGCCCTTGGCATCTTTGCCGTTTAACTGCTTTTGCCAAGATGGGTTATAAAACCTTTCTTTTGGCGGCAGTTCTTCCGGTTTTGCGATTCCGGGTAACCTAGTAGGTTTTTAAGGCAGATCTATGCTTTCTCTCGTACTCCTCAATTTCTTCCTTCATGATTTTGATGTCGTTATGGGTTTGTTGGAGATGTTGCCGAGATCTAAGCAGATGTTGCTGTTGCCGTTGGAAAGCTTGTCTCCTGGCTTCCAGCATCTCAGGGGGTTCATTGGGTCCCACTGGAGTTTGTAATAGTTCTTGCTCTTCCAGTTCTGTCATTGGCGGAGCAGTGATTTCCTTAGATTTCTTTTCCGCGGGCTTTGTACCACTAATATCTCCAACTTCCAGGTTTTCATCAGCGAGATCAGCTGACTTTTTCTTCCGGAGTTTGTACTGGAGTTTTTTAGAAGCACGGTGCTTTTTCTTGGAAGACGGAGGTTTTTTGACAGGTTCATCCTCTGTCATCTCCTTGACATTAGGGAATATCGGAGAAGTTTCTCCGTCTTCCCTCTCTTCCACTGGCGGAGGGGTTTTAGGGCTTTCCTGGCTGTCGGCACCCGTTGTATCAGCTGGTTTTGCCATTAGCACTTCATGAATCCCTCTTGAAAGGACTTAACTTTTCTTACGAAGGCATCATCGTCTTCGTCTTCGGAGTCGAAGTTATCCGATCCGGTTTCCGACTCCAATCTCGCCTCTATGGCGGCAAGCACGGACTCTGTTTCCGAGTTCATCGTCTGGTTGACGGATGTCGGATCTTCCGTCTCTGTGACGGGTGTTGGTTCTTCCGTCTCTGTGACGGGTGTATTGTTGTCTGCCTCTTGCACGGGATTTCCGTCATCCGTGTTTTCAGCGATCTCGGATTGCACCATGCCGATAAAGTGCGTATCACTGTTTTGTCGGCGATCTGAGCAAAATCCGGCATAGTCGTCTTCGACTGGGTATAGGGCGGGTGGGATAAATTTGCTTCCACCGCAAAACCTCATTGCCTCCTCAGTTAATCCGATAAAGATGTTAGCAGATCCAATCGGTAAAACGCAGGCACTTACCAGGTGGTTTTGCGCCGGTATGTAGAATCCGTTGTCGAGGAAGCGCCCGACGTCGTCGTCGAATTCCAGGCTTCCGACAGTGATCGATCTTCCAATTCCGCCGAGTATCCCAGATCGGAATTTCACGCCTGACGTCGTTTGCCCCACGGTGGGCGCCAACTGTCGAGACATCGTAGTAGTTTTCATAGACTGGGGTGCCATGAGACTACGGTAGAGACGTGGGGTAACGGATAGCGTATAACACAGAACACGGGATTTTACCCAGGTTCGGTACGTCGCGACAGTACGGCGTACCTACTCCTGCACTTCTCACTAATTGGGACTAAAGCCCGTATAACAGGGTTACAGTGTGAGGGAATAGATCTAGCTACTCGACGAGGATGAACTTCCCGGCGAGTTGCGTAGAGCTTTAGCTTGTGTCTAACTTAACTTAGAACCTTGGAACTTATCTAATCTATCTCCCGTCCGGCTTTATATAATAGCCGGATTAGGGCTTACAGAACAAGAAACCTAGAAGACTACGTTTAACTTGTAACTTGGAAAGTAAGGAATCCGTCTTCTCCTCCAAGCCAGATCACGCGGGCCGTGATCCGGGTTCTTCTAGAATCCGGCTTCTGCGCGTCGGACTACTGGGCCGCCCAATGGACCTAAGCCCATTACCATGTAGGCCACCCTGGTAGTCCGGCTCTTTTGTCTACCATCTTCTATACCCCTATTCAGTATATATCCGACAAAATGGCTAAGGAACAAGGTGGCTAACGCTCCGTCTAAACCGAAAGTATGGTCGGAATATTGGAAAGGAGGCCGGATATTCCTAAGCACAATTTTGAACCATATGAATTTATCACATGTTATTATGTTATTTTTGCTTATAAATGTCTCAGATATTTCTACTGGAGTATCTACTTTTTAAAGATGGACGGGCGCGGCAACACGCGCTTTTATGGTCTAATGTGTATGACCGTGGCCTACTGATAAACACACTAGCTCACGTGAAGTCATGTGTTGGATCCAGCAATAATTAAGGTCCTAACAAATGATATAAAGCAAAAGAAAAAGATGCGTCGTTTGGAAATTTAGGTAATTTTATGACAAAATCCGGAATATAAATCACGACATAACAAAATAGTACTAGTATGAACATCACTAACATACTTCGTCCGTTCACGAATAAGTATACATATAGCCTTTTCACTTAGTCAAACTTTTAAAATTTGACCAATTTTATAGAAAATAGCAGCAACATATATGAAATCGAAACAGTGGTATATTTTGAAACTTCATGTCAAGACAAATTTATTGATATTAATTTGGTGCCATAAATGCTATAGATGTAAGATGTTTTAACATTTCTTATACTATATGCATCTAGACATGTTTAGTGTAAGATGCACAAGAATCTACACAACAAAACTTGTTTAGATACGCGTTGTCTAAAAAACGCTAAAACATCTTATATTTTGATACAGAAAAGTAACGCTTCTCTCAATATAGTTAGTAAAAGTTTAATAAATTTAACTAAAAAAAAGGAAAAAACACACTTACTCGTGGACATGGTACTATATAGATTAAACAACATCATGTAATCATGAAATGCTATGAAACAATAAATTAGAGCACGACACACACACAACTAATCATTGAAAGACGATTTCGTCGTTGCTGCTGTAGTGGGACAAGTATTGGTGAAGATCGGAAACGACTTACGGAAGCCTAGCTTATGGGTGCCACTTACAGACGTACGTGTCCACGTCCTATTAGTTTGTGCTCTCATCCATGCCCCCCTGAATTTCGCTGGAAGGCCCATGCCGTGACACATCCTCCTAATCCAGTAAGTTTTCTCCGTATGATTGTCCGGTAGGCGTAGCATCTCTTGTTGAATACCGACGAATAAGACGGCTCTTCGGTACCATCACCGACTCCCTAACAACCTTCGACTCTCTCCGTGCCGCCTCTTCGGTACCACCACCTTCGTCCATCACTCGTCCCCTGCAGAAATTCTTCCTTCCTCGTGTGCTACATCGGATCGTCTCGTCTAATTTCTCTATAGGAAAGAGAGTCTGAGGCGGGTGACATGGTCGCTCGTCACGCCATTTATGCGAGGGGGAGAAAAGGAGCAGGGAAAGGGAGGAGTTTTTTTCTCTCCAAAAAGGAGAGCTTTCATCTTCTAGGAGAAAAGGATGGAACAAATGCGGTGAAGAGCCTCAGGCCTAAACTCCTCTCGGTGGAACAATCGGATGAACAAGGTGAAACGACGAGGCCAACCATGATATAAACCTATCGTGAGCCTATAAGTACATACATTTCTTTGTTTCTTCTGTCTTCGACTTCGCATAGAAGAAAAACACCAGGGTGGAGATCGGCGGCGATCGCCCCCGTATTGTCACTCAACGGCAGAGACTTAGAGAGAGCCGCGAGGAGAAATGACTACCCAACGTGGCATGACTCAGAGTGGTTCATTGCATCGAGAATACGGTCACTCGATACTAAGACAAGCGGACATGTCACGCTGCTTTAGTTCCTTTTCCGGATAAAACCTTGGTTGAAGAACACATTTGAGAGCAAGAGAGGATAACTGAAGAATTGTGAAAAATTAATATGGGAACGAATGTCAGAAATTTAGTGCAGCATATTCTTTAGGTAAAATTCTAGGGCCGTCACTAATTATAATAACTAGAAGGATACCCCGCGCTTTGCTGCGTGGATCGCCTTATAGAAAAACATTATATTGTAAACAAAAGGTTATGAGGGATGTGATAAATTATGTTTTCTAAATGAATATGCAAAATTCAATTTATCATAGATATATTTTAAATTGTTAATATGAATAATTGGATGATTTAAAAAATGGGTGATGTGTAACTTGCATGTAATGATTAATAAATATGAGTAGAGATGACATGGACAATTGATTGCCTAATGGAATGAATGATGTGGATAGCTTGCATGTTGAGATAGAAAAATCATTAATACATGTTAGTGAGATTTTGCTTTATAAAAAGTATAGATAGATCAGTGACGCTAATACTGGTAGAAAATAGGCCTATAGTCCCGGTTCGCCAGGGCCAGTAGTCCCGGCCGCGTAACCGGGACTAGCTCTGCGCGACTAAAGAACCCCCCTTTAGCCGCGCCTCTTACTGAACCCGGACTATAGGCCAAAGCACGTGGGCGGGTGGCGGAGCCGGGGGGCGGAGGACCTTTAGTCCCGGTTGGCGACATGAACCGGGACTAAACTTTATTTTGTAATTTCTTTAATTCATTTGGGTTTCTAATTATTTTTCACACCAATTTTCTCTCCTTTTTTTTTCTTCAGAATTTATATTATTTGCTTAGTGTCTAACTACAATTATCTCTAGTCAAATTACTTACTCGTGGTCAAACTTCCCGCTCGGTCACCCATCCTCCCACTACTCTAGCACTAGCACGCTTAACTTCCGAGTTCCATCCCTTCCCGAATCCAAGTGTTTCGCACGCATGTATGTGATAGTAGTATCATATCAATCTTATTAACATGTTGGTCGATGCCACATTTCTTTATTGTTTGAATTTCAAATAATTTTTTAATAAACAAAAGTAATGATGTAATTAATAATTTTGAATAAATAAATAAACATTAATTTTTTTAATTTGTATTATTTCTAAAAATACTATTAATATATCAAAAAATTCAGAAAATAAAACTAATTCATTTTTAAATCTTAAAAATACAAATAATATATCAAAATATTAAGAAAAATAATACTAATTCATTTTAAAATCTTAAAAATACAAATAATATATCAAAAAAATTAAGAAAAATAATACTAATTCATTTTAAAATCTTAAAAATACAAATAATATATCAAAAAATTAAAAAAATAATACTAATTCATTTTAAAATCTTAAAAAGAACAGTAGCCTCTTCTATTATTTTTAGAATGCGTTCAAAAATGTATTTTGAAATAAATCCTACTGGATGAGTTTGGTATTGACTAGATATATGTTTTCCTGGCTTAGATTAAATTTTGGCGAACAGATATATAGAAACTTTGCAATGATAGAAATGTGTGTTTTTGTTTGTTTTCTTGATGTATTTTTGTTTGTTTGTTTTGAAATGTGTGTTTGGCATAATATAGAAATAATATAGCTAGGAATTAATATAGAAATAATATCCATTACACTTTGCAACACTTTGCAAAATTTTTCAAGTCATTTAAAACTAGGAAACAAAAATAGTTTTATGAACAACAAAAGACAAGTGATAAATCACAAGTAAAATACGAGTAGAGACATCACAATCATGAATAGAACACAATCATATCACATTCATAACATAGAGTCTTACGATCACACATAACACAAACATAAGTCTCACAATACAAGCTTATGCTTCAATAGCTACATACTAAGATATCCATTACATACTAAGATATCCATTACATGCATATATCGAACGCATACATCTATGGCTCCGTCGAGTAGATGCGAAACAACTCGTACGAAACGTATGCATCTATGGCTGCATACTTGACGTTGGTCCAGTCCAGTGGGGTCTTCTCCCAATACCATTGATTCCTCGAGGGAAACGAGACTTCATGGTTTCATAGCCCTCGTGGATGAAGGCAGTTGCCATGGGAGCCATCCCGGTCTTATGCCCGTACAAATCATCAAAATGGATAAGGTCCTGAAGATCAATGTAGTGATCTTCAGGTATCACAATACCCAAGCGCATCAATTTCTGACGGTCATGAGTGATGTTAACGCTGGAGAAGTCATACCCCTTGTTGACAAGAAAATCAACAAGTGCCGGAGAATGCTTTGAACTACTGCAACAACAAAAATTTGATACATGCTAGATATGTTGCAACACATGTATTCTTCAGATGCAACAAACAAATAGAAGATGCAAGATTGTACGTGTGCGTTACCAAAACGGCCTCCTTGAACGCAATCTGGATGACAGCAACATCCCGTTGATCCGCCGTATACTCCAGATCAAGCCCGAAGAACCGGTGTTCATCGGGAGAGGAGAAATAGAGATCGATCAAATGGCCAAGAGCACCGGGGAGCCTCTCGCAATTGTTGGTGTAGCACACGTCGAGACTATTGCCGCATGGTGTGGGCACACGGAATCTATTCCAAACTTCAGCCATGGTGCTTGGTGGAGGAAGATCGAAGAGAGGGAAGAGAAGAGAAGAGAGGAAGAAACAGAGACTCGGGTGCGCACTGTAGCAATGACACCCTTCTGCCTCGCTCGCGAAATAAAAACCGTCGCGCGGGAGGCGAGCAGTTTGTATCTTTAGTCCCGGGTGTCCAGGCCAACCGGGACTAAAGACTGGAAGGCCAGCGGACTGGACCATTAGTCCCGGGTGGCCAGGCCAACCGGAATTAATGCCCTCCACGCGCCTCAACGCGCTTCCCAACCCGCGACGCATGACCTTGTGTCGCGGGTCTCCTCCCGACCCGGGACTAAAAGCCCTTTAGTCACAGTGCGCAATATTTGGAGACTGATGGGGGCGCATGGAAGACCTTTTTTCTACCAGTGTAACCACGCGACTGCACGACGGAAGACTTGAAGGTCGCATTCATTTTTCTTTAATTAATTCGACGTGTGAGTGTGTTTGTTTCAAATGCTGTGTAGGATAGGTGTGAACGCCATTACTGACTAACCCATTTGTTAGGCTAAACTTATTTTATGAAGATTTTGTGTTCGTCAATGTTTGGCAGCCAGCTACGTACACATATGGACTTAGTGGGTATAAAATATTGTTAGTAGTACTTGATAACTTATTATTTGACGCTGCCGAACCGTGAGCAGCTAAAGCAAGTCATTTTGATTTTTTGTATGTATGGACGTATGTGTACGAGAGTGGCCTACCGATCAACACGCTAGCTCACGTGAAGTCATGTGTTGGGTCCAGCAATAATTAAGGTCCTAATATATCATATAAAGCAAAAGGAAGAGATGTGTCTTTTGGGAACTTATGTAATTTTATAATTTGTCCGAAATATAAATCACACATAACAAACTAATGCCAGTACGGACATCACTAACATTCTCCCTCCATTCATCAATCATTAAAAGACGAGTTTGTCGTTGTTGCTGCAGTGGGACACCAATATTGGTGAAGACCGACGAATATCTCTAAGAGAACTAACCGCAGGGCTATTCATGCCCTGAGGTTGCTCCTTAGTTTTGCGCGTTTATGGCCGTCCGATCAGAGTGGGTAAATCCCAGCCACTGGTTTAGGAACGGATGAAACCTAGCATTTGGTCTCCAGACCAGGTCCCGCGCCGCCTCCTCTCCCTCCCCAGTCCTCCCAACTCGCCCCAGCAAACGGTGCCGCGCGGCGCGCATCAGCTCCTTCGCCGCCATGTCTCCTCTCTGCTGATGATGCTAGAGGGCCATGCCTCTCCTCCCTCCCCGACCAGTCTCCTCCTTCCCGATGACGTTGACATATTTTGCCGTCATGTTCGTCCTCTCACAAGGCTCGATTCCGGGGACAGTGGTGGCAGCTGATGGAGCGGACTTCGCCACGCAGGCCCAAGCGGCGTTCTTTTCTCTCATGACCTAGAGGCTAGCCATGCGTGCGCCGTCGTCGCCCATGTCCTACAGCACCTCCCTTGCCTTACCGAGAAACCCTAACCCTCAGTTTGAGGTTTCTCTCACCATTCAAGAATCCTGGGCTAGCAGGAGGTAGGAGAGGAAAGAGAGGATGTGGTGCGTGTGCGACCAGATTGCAGCTGCCGCTCTAAATAGATCCACACTTTGCGGATAATGTTAGTCACTAAACAATCTTGTTCTTTGGAAATTCATGAAATTTAGGGAATTGGTCTGTCAAGATACTGAATATTGGGTGACCGTGACATTAATTTTGTATTCTACTGACAAGATTTGGGTATAATATTTTAGAAAGCAAGTAAATGCATGGACAAGTCCTTTCCGTTAAGCTTCCTTTGGGGCTCTTTTTGGTGGTTCTATACTGCTGGAGATAACTGTGGATTTCAGAGCTTCCATACATCAGGCTTTCAAGCTTATAAGAACAGGTTAGATCACACTAGCTCTTTATCTTGGAATGAATATCTGAAATTAGAGTAAAGCATCCTGGATCCATTTGTTCACAACAGTGTAGTGTACTGGTTCTCACAATTTAATTCCAATTACAAATTTCAGTTTTTACTTCGATTTCTCTCAACACTTGATGCCTGCAGCAATTTGCTGAATGAGATAATGACCGATCTTTGCGTCTTATGACAAAACGAGGACCAAATGAAAGGAAGCATGAGCTCAAGCCTGAATACAAGAATTCTGTTGATGACAGTAATGCAACTTGAAGTTTATGTATATTTCCTGTAAAAAAAAACTTGGAAGTTTATGTAGAAATAGAATATAGAGTACTATTGCTCTGACGAGTTAAATATTCGACAAATGATGACTCTGACATGATAGCTGCTACATACATGAATCTCATACCCCAACTGGTTGTTCTTAGAAACATAGTTTTTTAGCATAGCTTCGATACATTGTGGGTTAGTGAACTCCTCTTGGGCTTTAGCTACTCCCGTCATCCTTCTGGTGGGAGAAGGTGCTCCTCTAGAACACGCGCTATGGAATTCAGAATATAATTAAGTAGTTTACTAATGTTATTTCTAACTTATAGACATGGTAAAAAGTAAGTGTTCACAATTACCGAAATCTGAATTATTAAACTCTTAGCATATTACTACAAGTATCCTGATGTAAAGATACCTTGATGCCTTGAGATGATGAAAAATGTTTATACCTAATAAATACGCTCTCCTTTCTTTCATGGAGTACCAACAGACAAGTTAGAGAGCAACCTGCACAACTATTAAAGACAGATCAGGTAGTACTTCCTAAATTTATTTTATACATCATTCGGATCTTGAAGTTCCAGGGCATGAACACAAGTGGCTTTTAAATACCCATGTTTATTACCCGTTTGTGTGCGGCAAGGTGATAAGTATGAACTTGTTTTTTTTTAAGGATGTCGAATAGCAACACTAGAAGTGCAGAATTCGTGTTATCTTGTGTAGCTGTGCTTATTGACCTGATTAAAGGAGCTCAGAATTTTAAGGAAATGGAAGTTACAAGTTTTGATGCTTGAATGGCAATAAGGAAATGCATAATTTTGATGACACTATCAAGTAGAGTAAGCATATGGATCTTCAGTTGAATAAACCATGCGTTTTTATCTTTCAACCAATAGTATGTGGATTTCGTGATTTTATTTTATTCTCTCACAGGTGATCATGCGTGCTGATTTTAACAGCGGGTTGACGCAGACTAGAGAAGCAGCTATGGTATCACTAGTTGGAGCTTAGCAAATCTGGCCTCCAGTGACGGGCTGACGACAAGCTTCCTTCCAACTATATCATTCTACCTGCTGGCTAAGAAGGTCTCCACTACTCTGGAGCATCCCACCTGCCCTGAATTTATCCTGCCCGACCATGATCATTGATGGTAAGGGTGGACAATGCAACAACACATGGTTGTTCTCTTCGTATGTAATGTTCTTCTTGCAGCGACCATACTTTCCATATAGTTGGTACAAATTATTAACAACACAAGAGTTGCAAAGTTAGTTCATTTTTTGAGGCTAATGAAGAGCTGCAGATTGATGTAGTTAGTTGGTTATGTTGAAAAGACCCATGCAGAGTTCATGAATTCAGTTTTTCTTGTGCCATCCTTTTGAAATAAGATGCCTTCTAAGACATGCTATGGGGCACCCTACTTGCTGCCTCAGATGTGGAAGACAAGGTTTTGTCACAAGGATGCGAATATTTGGCCGTCCTACAGAGTACTTAAACTTAGCACATCAGTGCGTCCTTCACACTAATGGATAACTCATAAACATGAATGTGGATCCCCTGGTAGTTAAATCAGAGGGAATTAAATTGGCTGAAGAAATCTTAGATGTTATGGTTTGAGTTAAGTGAAGACACTGAAATTACTTGGAGCATGTTGTATCTTCACGTCAACAAGTGTAGTTCCAGTCTAAACTAGATAAATGATCTCAGGTTTGCAGGACTCTACCTGATGTACATGAAAGATGATCACTGGTTCTAAAATATAATGCCTTTGCAAACGAGGAAGTTGCAGTACCATTTTTAAGTTTAGATAAAGCGTTGCAACTTAAGCTGTTCCGCGGTTCCATCCTGTTGACCGCTACAAAAGTATTTTTCTCAATGGTTTGTGGATCGCTGATTTATATGGGCCGGATCTTCTTTTGTGTACTAGATCTCCATTTCTACAGCTTTTCTTATCTATTTGCTAAAGGCAAGATATATTGCCATGTGAATGCTATTATTGTTCTAAAGTGGTTAGTGTATGGTTGGAAGAACAATAGGAGATACGATAGTACTTGATATTTTTGTATGTTCTCTTGTGTCCTAAAAAGAACAAGCCTAGGGCAGCTGTATTTGTCAATGAACTGCATGTTTTTTCTGGAGATAATCCAGGTTGTTATCATTGCATTGCAACTATGGTCAATAGCTGAGGTCCTGAGTTTGTCTGCGTCTAAATTAGTAACTTCGGAAATATGTTTATGTTTTTGCAGGGTAGCTCCAATTTGAGTCTACGATTATCTATCTGTCATCGATGGTTAACACCCATGTTGATCCTCAAATGAACTTATAAGTCTATTCTTTAGCAGTGAAGTGAATCAAAATTGAAGAACATACCATACGGCTTCTTTCATGTGTCGGAACTACCTGATTAGATTAGACTCAATTGTGAATAGAAGACAAAATTTCTTTTAAATCGCTGTAATATGTGTTATCTCATGTTTTTCCTTGGTTTAGTTTCTTAAGCTATCCAATCATGTACCCCCTCTGTCCCAAATTAATCGTCCTGCATCTGTCAAAATATGGATGTATTAGTACACTAAAATACATCTAGATACATCCATATTTTATCAAATCTACGGAAATTAATTTGAGATGGAGGGAGTACAATCTCCTCTAGAATGATTTAGGCAAAGACAATAATGTTAAATATACTGACGTATATTTTTGTATGATATTTCTTGATAACTTGATATAAATTACTCCCTACGTTCTATAATATAAGACGTTTTAGCAAGCTAAATTAACTTGCCAAAACTCTTTTATTCTGGAACACAGAAATACTTGACAGCCTTGCTTTTCTTCTAATTCAGTCCAAAGAAAGGTAATTATTCAATCGGACTTGGATTCTTTCGCGGCATGACAAAGGTTTGAAAATAACACCATTAGCAAAGGTTTAATCTTTTGATAAGTGTTCCATCACGCTTTAGTTTTAACGCAGACTTATGTTTGAATGATTGTCGATAAGTAGTTTTCAGCCATCGGTATTTTTTCATATTGATATTCGTGGTATCAAGCACATCTAATTTGTGGATATGAAAAATGGAGTGCAGGAAGTTTCATAATTAACGGATTAAGCACGAATAGAAAGGGAAATGCCAAGGGCAAAAAATGGCGCGGCGAAGCGCGCAAGGCCCCTCTAGTAATAGTATAAGCCGCCTCTTCTGTACCATCACCCGCCGCCTCTTTGGTACCACCACCTTCGTCCATCACCCGTCTCCCGCGGAAATTCTTTCTTCCTCGTGTGCGACATCTGATCGCCTCGTCTAATTCCTTCAGAGGAAAAGAGTCAGAGGCAAGTGGCATGGTCATTCGGCGAGAGAAAAAGCGGGGGAGAAGGTATTTTCCCCCAAAAAGAGAGGTTCTGTCCGCTACGAGAAAAGGATGGAAGGGACGAACGGATGCGGTGAAGAGCCTCGGGCCGAAACTCCCTTCGGCGTAACAATCGGATGAACCAGGTGAAACGAACCATGAGATAAACCTGTCGTGAGCTTATAAGTACACACGTTCCTCTGTTTATTTCCTGTCTTCGACTTCGTACAGTGAAGGAAAACGCCACCGTATTGTCCACTGGAC
>JAPCYS010003439.1:0-50198 GCA_028641055.1 Alopecurus myosuroides | reverse complement strand
TAACCCACTCGGCTGAGCCGGCGTGCTCGGCAAACTGGCACTCGGCAAAGCTGGGACTCGGTGTACAGGGCCTGCCTCTTTGCCGAGTGTCCCAGCCCTCGGCATACAGGCCACGTGGCTTGACGGGGGTGAGCGTGTCAGGGAGTTCGCCGAGTGCCCTAGCACTCGGCATACAGGGTCCTGCCTCTTTGCCGAGTGTCCTGGTACTCGGCGTAGTGGACACGTGGCGCTACTGCGGACGCCTGGTGTCAGGCTGTTTGCCGAGTGTTGCACTCGGCAAAGATGCGAACCCGTTCCATTATGAGACTAAGGAACGGACGTGTTCCAGGAGATTATGCCGAGTGTTCCCCTTAATCACTCGGCGAAGGTGTTGCCGAGCCGCCCGCGTTTGGACACTCGGCAAAAGTTGGGTTGCCGAGCTGAACGACGCCGAGTGTTATACGCCGAGTGTTACACTCGGCAAACTCTACGCCGAGTATTTTAAGGCCTTCGCCGAGTCTTTATAATACACGGCGTATTCCTAGTTTCCAGTAGTGTCAGTTGTTTAATTTTTTTTTTTACATGGACCCGTTATTTTCCTTCAACATTGCAATAGATTCTCCAGTTGTTGATGTTTTGACAGTTCTTGCGTATTGGCCCCAGGACTGTTTAGTATGATGTAACCTAAGGTGTGTGGTAGGCAAGATAAATCCCTATCTCACATAGCTGGGCGACCCTTGATACAAGGATTAAAGAAGAACTTCCGTTCAAAAATCAATTGTCCTGATTAAACTTTAATATTCTCCTGTTTGTCTATCTTCCGCTGAATTGTCCATATATATAGACCGCCAAGTGATCATCATGGTGAAAATCCACTGCCTCGCATCTGGGTTTGAATTCATGGACATATACTTAATTAGTGATATTTGCATCGTCTCATTAGTTTGGGAAACTGGTTAAGCCATACCCGTACAGAACTCTAATCGAAATCGAGTACGGAACAACAACGACGCACAACTCTAACCATGGTATAGCGTGGGCCATACGTGGTAACGTTGTAGAGGATGGAAATCGAGGCAGGGACAACGACGGTGCAGAATCGCAGATCACGAGATCAAACAATGGCGCAGACAGGGGCGGCCAGGCTGCTCTCGACGGAAGACGTCGTCCTCGAGATCCTCCACCGCGTATCCACCGATCGCGCCTCACTGTTCCGCTGCGCCGTTGCTTGCAAGCGGTGGCGCGCTCTCGTCGCGGATCACTCCTTCCTCCGCCGCTGCTGGCCAGAGAACACATCCACCCTGCTAGGCTTCTTCGATCGGCAACCCATGTACGTCGGCATGGGAACGTCCTACAGGCTGTTCTTCGTGCCGCCGCCGGCAGGGTCGATGCTCGGCACAGAACGCCGTCTTCTAACGTCTATCTTCCCAGACCTGCCGGACTTCGGAGCCACTCGCTGCACGTCATGGCCTCCTCCTCGTGCGCCTCAACTCCGTAATTCGCAACCATAAATCTGTCGAGTTGGCGGTGTGCGACCTATTTGCCAGCACGTGTCACGTACTTCCGCTACTGGAGTGCAGATTCTCTTTTGTCAGTTGCACTGTTTTGACAGGTGCAGATTGTGGCCAACAGCAACGATCATTGAACTATTTCAAGGTGTTAGTTACTTAGTTGTCGTGTTCTTTAGCAGCCCCAAGAACAAGGACGACGAGGAGTTCAAACTCTGCATGTTATCATCCACCGACTCCCGCTGGAAAAGACCTAAAAAATGCTACAGGATCAGGAAGCGCACCTTCCGTTTTCCACTAATAAACAATGGCAGCATTGTTCGTCGTGGGAATGCACACTGGCTCATCTGGAGTTTCGATGACGATGAATCCCTAAAATATTCAACCTTGAACGTGAACGTCAACACTGGCCACGCTTCCTTGAAGGAGCTCCCGTTCCTGACAAACCTACTCAACACAACCGATATTGAGATCCACCCGACGCTTGGTGCCACCTTTGACGGGTCACTCATGTTGTTTTACGTGAAAAATAAAGAAGGTTATATCCGGCGGTTGCACATGTGGAAGCACGTCGAAAGTGAAGTATGGCTTCACACAAAGACAATCGAACTAAACACAAATCATCTTCGGGGTATATTGCCGGTGGAGAAACGCGCCACATTGTTCGTCATAAACCAATACGGGTGGATATACAAGATCAATGTTGAAAATGGCATGGTGGAGCAGCAGCAATTCACGAACGCGCCGAGTATATTGGCTGTGCCTATGAATATAGAATGGCCAGTCTTTTTTGCATCCCGACTTGGTTAAGTGGTGTATGAGATTTTAAAAACCATGTGTTACTTGCATGTCATAGGTGTATAATTTCAATGTGTTGATGACATTACACAGATTTGTTGAAAGTACGTGCACTAGTAATTTTTTCTTAGGAATAATACCCTTGATCTGACACCGGCTTTAATCGAAGTATTTTTCTTGAAAGCATATACTTTGGATACTTTGTATTCCTGCATTGACTCATTTTATTTATATTATACTCCCTCCGAATTAAAATGTGATATGTTTTAATGTTTTCTAAACAAATTATACACGCTTGGTGCCACCTCTGATGGGTCACTCACGCTATTTTGTGTAGAAAACGAAGTTCATATCCGGCGGCTGCACATGTGGAAGCACATCGATAGTGTTGTATGGCTCCATTTAAGGCCGATCGAATTAAACCTAACCAAGCCAATTTATCTATGTGATATCTTGCCGGTGGAGAAAAGCCTCACATTGTTCATCATAGACGCAATGGGGTACAAAGACCAATGTCGAAACGGACACAGTGGAAGTGCATAAATTCCGGAACGCACCAAGTACATTGGCCGTGCCTATGGATATAGAGTGGTCAACCTTGTTTGCGTCTCGATTTGGTTAGGTTTTGGTGTCTTTATAGATTCTAAAAACCATATGTCTTACTTGGACGTCGTAGCTAGGTGTTTCATTTCATTGTGTTGACGACATTACTCGGATTTGTTGAAAGTGCATGAAGTAGTAATTTTTTCGTCAATTTCTTCTTGCTATACATTGGTGGCAGCTTGGGTTTGTATGAGGTTTTCTCGAATTCGGAAAAGCAGTTGCTGTTGTCGCATCATAGCTTGTTCTCCTGGCTTCCAGCACTTCTGGTGGTTCATGCTTTCCGACCGGGGTTTGGAGCAGATCGATTTCATCTGGTTCCGAAATCTAGTGAACCGGGACATCATCACTCTGCTTCTTTTTATTCTCCGCCATTTTTACGCCACTACCTCCACCAACTTCCTGGTTTTGGTTGGATATATCGGCCAATTTGTCAGCTTTTTTCTTCTGGGCTTTGGCGAATAGCTTATTGCTGGCTTTCTTCTTTTTCTTGGAGGACAGGGGTTTCCTTAAGGGTTCGTATTCTATCAACTCCTGGACATCAGCGAATTGTGGGGTTTCCTCACCCTCGTCTTCTCTGTTTGCATTATCGCCTGGTGGAGGTGTTTTGGGATATGTTTCCTCCTTTTCCTCGCTATGTGACTTTTCGGCAGGTTTAGCCATGAGTACCTCGTGGAAACATCCCTACATGGATTTGATCTTTCTTTCGAAATCATCTTAATCATCGACGGAATTTAGACCACCAGATGCAGATACGGTTTCGGGATCTAGATTTGCTTTTATCACAACGAGAATAGATTCCGCTTCCGAGTTTTCCACCTGAACGGCCGGTTTCGGTCTTCTACCTTTTCAACGGTCTGTTCGTCTTTCATGTTTTCGACATGTTATGCTTGCACCATGCCTACGAAGCATGATTTGAGGGTAGGAATCTCATTCATACTTTGGCGGTGTGCGGTTAATAGATGTTGATCTGCCCCAATGTATCAGTAGGGCAGATCTGTCTCAAACCCGGCGTCAAAGCCAGCTTCTACTCGGCATTGGACGGGTGGGATAGATTTGCTACCACCAAGGAAACCCATTGCTTCCACCGTCAAACCTATGAAAACATTAGCAGATTCCGTGTTGGCATGCACGAACCGTTGTCAATAAAGCGTCCGATGTTTCCGTTGAATTCAAGGCTGTCGGCCGTCATTGTACTACCGATTCAGTAGAGTATTCCTGCTCGGAATGTAACCCCAGACGCCGTTGGCCCCATGGTGGCGCCAACTGTCGTGTGTTTGTAGTATGGTTCATGGCAGGGGGTGCCATAACACGGATGGTAGAACGTGGGTGTAAGCGTAGGGAAATTACCGGTAGCGGGGACACAATTTTACCGAGGTTCGGTACGTCGCAGCAATGGCAGCGCCGTACTCCTCCAATCTCACTATATCAGAACTTAAGCCTGAAGTATACAAAATACAAAGTGAGTCTAATGTTTCTGCTATCTCTCGATATCTTGCCCTGAGACGGCTCCCGTCTGGCTTTATATAAGTCGCCGGACTATGACTTACAAGAAGGGAAACGTAGAATCTAAGTATTTCTATTCTTGGTGAACATGATCTTTGGATTTTGCTCGACACCGGGTTACGCATTGGATCCTCATCCGGGTTCTTCTAGAATCTGGCTTCCCGTGTGTCGGATTACTGTGACGCCGAATAAGATTAATTGCTCCCTCACCCTTGGTCCACCCGGGTAATCTGACGTTCTTCGAATGTCGGATATACCGCCATTTTGCATATACCCGACAAAGCTAGCCAGCGTATCGCTACGGCCGAATTCATGAATAGTATCTTCTCTATTATAGCATGATAATTCCTAGTTGTCTAGAGACAAATTATTTCATTATAGCATGAATCCCAATCCATTTATTAAATCGCCTTAAATTTGTTTCAATATAGTTATAATAGCAAACCCCTACAAGGAGGCAAAAAAGACTTCTCTCGAATTTGGCCACAGCAATGGATGGTTGAGGATCCAATCGGAAACGAATACAAACTTTAACTTTTGTACTAAACAATTTTAATTTATCATTTCTAATAAAACCATGTGGTTTTTAGGAATACATATTTGAATATACTATCTCTAACAATATTTGGAAATTTGTATCTATAGACCTTAAATTATTAATCATGCTCATCAGCATTAAGGTATGTATTTTACATACAATCATAGTATTAATTGCTTGAAATCAAAATCATCTGAAAGTACTGTGGTAGGGGAAACCCCTACAACGAGATTTAAGAAAAAATAATAAGAACACAAATGTTTGTTCGTGAGGAGGACCTCGATGGTTGGGTTATACTTCCACTTTCATAACCAAATGAGCTAAGATCACCTCTTCTAGAAATAAAACTTATTTCGAGAACAAGACTATGTTCTGTTGAATATTATTATTTAATCAAGATGGATATGCTTAAGTTTTTTTTTGTTAGTAATATGAACACCATAAGCAAACTAATTGCTAGCATTACTCCAAACAAACTAATATATTTATATGCTCATTAAATTTTGTACATAAGTTGTATGATTGAAGTAGACAATGTATTAGAGAAATCTGGAGTATAAAGAATATCAAATTTGGCTACGTAGATTCTTTAAGGAGGTCAAAAAAAAAAATCCACTCCTTCTCTTTCAATATTTTTGTAAAACATTACACAGGCACATATGGATATATGTCTGATGCATCCAAAACATATCCATAATTCTTGATTGTTCCACGCTTTTTTTATGTCAATGTCCTATGTTTCTACTTAAATTTCATATCGTTTTAGAAAAAAAAGTTTCATTTTTCGAAAGTCGTAGCTATTGTGTACGGGATCGGATGGATGCGAATTAGGTGTCGTTCGAAATCCATCGGCAATTCGTGGTTTCCAGGACTTGTATTTTTGGTATCTCACTAGGTTAGCATATCTAGAAATTTTATTTGGAATAAATACATGTCGAACCTTCGAAACCATGCAAAGAATTTTGCGAACCAACATATATAGGCCGTCTAGGCCTCAAAACCGACCCACATGGGGAAAAAATTGGGGGACGTGCAAGGGAGAGATTTGTATTGTTTTCAATTTCTTCTAACATCCGTGAACGTTTTGCGTGGTTGAACGCTGGAAATGAAGTGTACGTGGGAGAGATGTGGTGGTATTCTTGAACGTCGCGCAAAGCTGGACGGAATAGCGGGTAGCGCTCGAAAACCATCTTAGTCAATTTGGAAAATTAATATGGTTTCTCGGTTGAGTTTACGTTTTTTAATATATCAGGAGTAGTCACAATAATTCACTTTTCTAAGTGCCATAAATGTAGTATTCTGGATTCCACCGGTTTGGCCCATAAATGGAATGGTTTTCCATCTGGTACGAGGCCTCAGTTGTCCAGGGTTCTCTGGTTTTTGACGTGGGACGCCGCTTTTCTTTAGTTTTGAGGTTGGTTGTTTTGGTCCGTTTCCTTTTTTCTAGCTACTTTTACGTGGCAAAGCTGATGTTCACGTTTGGGCCTCGTGACAAGGTTACTTTTTTGCTACATGCTGGGTGGCGCGATGGAAGAAGGATGCCACAGTATATGTAAGGCCGGTCACAATGGGAGTAACATAGAGTAGTAACATATATATTTTTCTATACTATGTTACTACCTCTACAATGGGTAGTAACTAAGAAGTGATGTCACGCAAAGCTGCATTTATTAGCTTGTACTCTCTAACCTCATTAAATACTTGCCATGTCATTTTTTTTGCCCACGTGGCATCAATGTTACTACTCAAGTTACTCCCATTGTGACCAGCCTAAGGATCGAGCGTTGGCTCTCTACCATGCATCCCCATGCATGGATTTTCTGGCCGGGTGCACCAGTTTGTATGGCCTACTACTGAATCCACGTGATATGTATAAACGGAAGCACGCTCAACCTATATACGTGTACACAACCCTATAGAATCTTTATTTAAATTTTTTTTGGGAGTTATGCTAAAAAGCTTACAACCCTCTATGATATAACGTCTTTGGTTGTGCCACCACTGGGTTCCCGAATTCCTAGGTGGTATATGTATTTTGTTTTTGTTTGTTTGTAGGGGCTGATCTAACACAACCAAGCAATTGGTTGCATTTTTCTGCCCCTCTTGTAGCCCAAAAAATAAGGGGTTTCTCCAGCGGGTCAATGATTTTCGCCGGAGAGGGGCTCTTGATTGTCTAAATCCAACCAAAACCTAGGTTATTCCGTATCACATGTAGATATATAAAACAAAACAAACGGTGTCATCAGCACACAGCCCGATTGTGCCTCCTGAGTGCATATATAAATGCATATGAAATGCATAATTGGACGTATGCTCGCGAATCTAGGTGACGTACACAGGTATAATAGCTAGCTAGCTGGTGGCTGCACGCTGAACTCTGGATCCTTAAGTACTTGAGTAGCTAGCTAGGTACACACGACCTAAACTATCTACTACCTACACCCGCACGCAACCATACTCAGTACTACTACTGCTAGCCACTGGTAGAAAATAGGTCTATAGTCCCGGTTCGCAATGGCCATTAATCTCGGCCGCGCAACCGGGACTAAATAGGCGCGACTAAAGGCCCCTCCTTTAGTCGCCCCCTCTTACGAACCGCGGCTAAAGGCCCGTCCACGTGGGCGGGTGACGTGCGCCGGGCGGGGGACCTTTAGTCCCGATTGGCCACACGAACCGGGACTACATGCTTTTTCGTTATTTCTTTAATTTATTTGGGGTTTCTAATTATTTTTCACTCCCTTTTTTTCACTCCCATTTTTTCACTCCAATTTTTCACTCCTTTTTTCTTCAGAATTTTTATTATTTGCTTAGTGTCTAACTACAATTATCTCTAGTCAAATTTCTTACTCGTGGTCAAACTTCCCGCTCGGTCACCCATCCTCCCACTACTCTAGCACTAGCACGATTAACTTCCGAGTTCCATCCCGTCCCGCATCCAAGTGTTTCGCACACATGTATGTGATACTAATATCATATCAATCCTATTAACATGTTGGTCGATGCCACATTTCTTTATTGTCTGAATTTCAAATAAATCTTTTAATAAACAAAAGTAATGATGTACTTAATAATTTTGAATAAATAAATAAACATTAACTTTTTAATTTGTATTATTTCTAAACAATATTCAGAAAAATAAAACTAATTCGTCTTAAAATCTTAAAAATACTATTAATATATCAAAATATTCAGAAAAATAAAACTAATTCATTTTAAAATCTTAAAAATACAAATAATATATCAAAATATTCAGAAAAATAAAACTAATTCATTTTAAAATCTTAAAAATACTATTAATATATCAAAATATTCAGAAAAATAAAACTAATACATTTTAAAATCTTAAAAATACAAATAATATATCAAAATATTCAGAAAAATAAAACTAATATATTTTAAAATCTTAAAAATACAAATAATATATCAAAAAATTCAGGAAAATAAAACTAATTCATTTTCTCGTTTCCTAAATGCAAAATAAAATATGATAAAATTCATGAACTAAACCATATGAAATCTAAACCATATAAAATTTGCAGATCCAAGTTCAACAACCAAATGAAAATACCATCCTTTTTAATAAAAGACCAGTAGGCTCTTCTATTATTTTTAGAATGAGTTCAAAAATGTATTTGAAGTAAATCCAACTGGATGAGTTTGGTATTGACTAGATCTATGTTTTCCTGGCTTAGATTAATTTAGAAACGGTAGTTTTTCTATTTAGTTTTCTTGATGTGTTATTGTTTGTTTTCTTGATGTATTTTTGTTTGTTTGTTTTGAAATGTGTGTTTGACATAATATAGAAATAATATAGCTACGAATTAATATAGAAATAATATCCATTACATAATAATATATATCCATTACATACTAATATATCCATTACATGCATATATCGAACGCAAGATGCGGTACACAAACACCATCTACTCGAGCTCCGTCGAGTAGATGCGGAACAACTCGTGGAAAACGTATGCATCTATGGCTTAGATTAATTTAGAAACGGTAGTTTTCCTGTTTTGTTTTCTTGATGTGTTATTGTTTGTTTTGTTGATGTGTTTTTGTTTGTTTGTTTTGAAATGTGTGTTTGACATAATATAGAAATAATATAGCTACGAATTAATATAGAAATAATATCTATTACATAATAATATATATCCATTACATACTAATATATCCATTACATGCATATATCGAACGCAAGATGCGGTACAAACATCATCTACTCGAGCTCCGTCGAGTAGATGCGGAACAACTCGTAGGAAACGTATGCATCTATGGCTGCATAGTTGAGGTTGATCCGGTCCAGTGGGTTCTTCCCCCAATGCATGTGATTCTTGGAGGGGAAACCAGACTTCATGGTTTTGTAGTCGGCGTGGATGAAGGCGGTTGCCATCGGAGCCATCCCGGTCTTGTGACCGTACAACTCATCAAAATGGATAAGATCCTGAAGATCAATGTAGTGATCTTCAGGTATCACAATACCCAAGCGCATCAACTTCTGCCGGTCTTGAGTGATGTCAACACTGCAGAAGTCGTACCCCTTGTTGACAAGAAAATCAACAAAGGCCGGAGAATGCTTTGAACTACTGCAACAACAAAAATAGAACGTGTTAGATATGTTGCAACACATGTATTCTTCCAATGCAACAAACAAATCGAAAATGCAACACTATCCTACAAGAGAGATCGATTGTACGTGTGCGTTACCTTGCCCATTGGAAGACCAACACGATCTCCTTGAAGGCAATTTGGATGACAGCAACATCCCGTTGATTCTCCGTATACTCTAAATCAAGCCCGAAGAACTTATGTTGTTCATCGGCTTCATCATAGAGATTGCTCAAATGCTTAAGAAGATCGGGGAGCCTCTCGCACATATTGGTGTAGGCCACGTCTAGTCTCTTGCGGCATGGTGTGGCCACACGGAGAGTGTTCCAAACTTGAGAACCCATGGATGCTTGGTGGAGGAAGAAGAGAAGAGAGGAGAAGAAACAGAGACTCTCGGGTGCGCACTGTAGAAATGGTAGGCCTCTGCCTCTCGCTCGCGAAATAAAACCGCCGCGCGGGAGGCGAGCAGTTTGTATCTTTAGTCGCGGGTGGCCAGGCCAACCGGAATTAAAGCCCTCCACGCGTCTCCGCGCGCTTCCCAACCCACGACGCATGACCTTCTGTCGCGGGTCTCCTCCCGACCCGGGACTAAAATCCCTTTAGTCACGGTGCACAAAGTTTGGTGACTGATGGGGGCATATGGAAGGCCTTTTTTCTACCAGTGAGCACCGTTAAATTAGTTGAACAATTAACTTGCCGCTGCGTGCTTGCAGTATCCACGTACACGTTGCGCTCCCTCGGATGGAATTGTTTGGTGGTAATGATAGTGCCCCGACGTTGTTACATGCGCTTCCTCGTTTCCATGCATTGTTAGGCGCCAATGCACCAAGATTGCTACTTGGCGTGATTCACTTCAGGTGGTAGTATCGTGGACGTCACCTTTCCGGTGTGCAACACATGGTTCCCCGTTGTCTCCTTCGGATATGACCGCCGAGTTAGAGGACGACGGCGTGGCTACCCCAGCTATATATAGCAAATATAATATATATTGATAGAGCTGGGGATTTTTTGACAAGGTCCTACTCGATGGGCAACATCAGGTAGGAGCCGGAGCGATGCCGGAACAGGATCTTTGAGGGGCTCCCCGAGCAGGTTTTTTGCTGGGCGGCCTGCCGGCGTGGCGTTCAGCCGGAGATGCAGGAGCACTGCGAGTAGGTTCTTTGAGGGCTCCCGGGGCAGGTTCTTCATTGGGCGGGCATGGCGTCCAGCCGGCACGGGTCAGGTGAGCGGAGGGGTTGCGACTAGGTGGCGGCGCTCGGTGACCGGAGGCGGCCGCGGTCGCTGCCTGACTGCCTCGCTGGTGTGGGGGACGGAAACTAACGGGTAACCATTGGTTAGATCGGATCGAACCTAAAAAACCTAGTGAGCTTTTGGGTTACCCATTAGGCCCATTGGTATCTATTTTAGGTTAGGTTAACCTAACACTGGTGGAGAACAGGCCAGTAGCGCCTGTTTGTAAGGACCTTTGGACTCGGATACAAAACCGGTGCTACGTATCCGGGACTAAAGCCCCCCCCCTTTAGAACCGGTCAGTCACCAACCGGTTCTAAAGGCCTCCACGTGGGCGCCGAAGAGAGCGCGCAGGCGGAGGACCTTTAGAACCGGTTGGTAATACCAACCGGTCCTAAAGTTTTTTTTTTCTTTTTTTTTTCTTTTTTCTTTTCAGGGTTTCCAATTCCGTATTTAGGGTTTAGGGTTTAGGGCGTGTTCCGTATTTTCAGGGTTTCCGTTTACGTGTTTCCGTTTCTGTTTGCGGTTAAATGTTGATGCACCAAATAGTAGTACATATATATATACATGTAACACGAAGTAATCGACCGAGAATTACATAATCTGAAGTTCGTTTTGAACAGTTGTATACTTGCATAGAGAAGGGAGCTGGCTATAATTGGTTCATAGGATGAAAAAATTCTCCGTCTTCTGCTATGACATGCGTGAGAAGAAATCCTGCCAATTCCTCTGCAATAGCCTTGCAACGGTCGATTGGTTTGAGCTGCGCCCGCTTTCGTGCCATCTTGAAAAGAAGTAGATGAAAACAATTAAGTTATGAACAAAACTAAACATAATTAATGGCAACATAAATAAATTTGTGAAGATCCGGTTACGTACCTCTAGAGTTCTGGTAGTACGGGATTTCTCATTGATCTTCCTGTGAATGAACTCGCAAACGTAGTATCCACAATAATCATTCCCTGTGGTTGTTGCGGGACTTTCTATATACGAGAAACATAATTCAGTCAAATTAATAATAATCAAGAGAATGGTAATGGTATTTAAATCAGGGTACGTAGTACTACTTACTGTGTTAATCTGAAAGTTGAGCTTGTCTGCCCATGTACCGGGTTCTTCCTTGATGAACATTTGCCAAACCCTGGGCGACAAAAGAAAAATGAATAGAAGAGTTAATTATTACTTACTTGATATCAGGGAATGAACGAAAAAGAGGCCGATGAACGAAAGAGGCTGATATCTATATACTTTTGAAGCATCTGACGCGCGCTCTTCCATCTGTCACGCCCCAGTTTAACGAGTCCCAGACTTCAACTTGTCCTCTATCGATTCTAATGATGAACAATATGAAGTGGCCGCTGCGCACGTGTACACACGCAGTCATGCATACTCATCAATTACACTTAACATCAGGTAAGCAAAATGGAATGTCTACAAGACAGTAACACTCACTTGAATCCGTAGGGCCAAAGTATTTCTTTTTGGTATTTTGTCGCTTCAAAAACCTTAGCAAATCATCCGGTGTAGTCTTGTTGAACTTTTCTACTGTGTTTTGATGATACGAATACGGGTCAATGAACCCAAAGTCCCAGATTCCTGCCAGTCTGCATTCACGAATCTTCATTCTGCATAGTAGCGTACAAAAAGAATGTCGTGAGTGATAATTATACGGGCAACGAACGCGAGCTTAACTAAATAATTAAATTACACAAATAAATCACTTACAAACAGTAGCAGCTGAGGATAGACTTGTCGAGGGCACGTTGATTGTACATCTGGAAGAAATCATCGAACCCAAGCTCGACACCGTAATCTCCGAATTAGTGTTGATCCTGAATTTGAGCCATGATACAGTCTCTCTCCTGCCTTGCGGCCTCCAAGTACCAATCATGTAAACTCCGTAGTTGGGTTGTTAGAGCAGTAGGATTTTCGACCAAAGGGTGCCCGGGCTTGTATTTATATACCACATCAGCAATAGCGTAACCCACGTCGCCCATGCGTGGACAGGACACTGAAGCCTGGTCAGATAAGACCTTGAGCGGGCCAACTGACTGTGCTTCTTGTTGTCCGAGCTGGGGAACTTGTTTCCCGCATTTCGTCTGCTCCGCCTGCTTCATCTGTGCGGCGTGCTTCTTTTCAATACCGTTCATAGTCTGAAAGGGGCGGCGGTGGCGGCGGTGCAGGATAATATAAGTTGTCGACGGTCCGCTCAATTTTCCACTTTGGATGTCCTTCAGAGTTTCCTTCCAGTGGTCTGGAGGGGCTTCAGGGGAAACTGTGCGAACCATGCCTTGGTTTTGGATGCCACTGCATTGGTTAGTTCCTCCTCAGTCATCAAGCCTGGTAACTTCGGGGGACTCTTGACTTTCTTGGATTTCCTTGGTCTCTTCTTGGGAGGAGTCCCGTTTCTTCTGAACTGCATCTTCCGCTTTGTCGTACCCGTAGTGGGCGCATCCGTCGGCTCACGGGAGTGCACGGGCGATGGACCCTCGGCCTCGGGCTCCGGCCAATCTTCGTTGTGGGGTGGACTTGGAGGTTCGTTGGGGGGTGGACTTGGAGGTCGTGCATTCTCTGTACGAAAGTGAAAAAACTATTAAAAATAAGATAACATGTGGTGCAACATTCAGTAATTGATGGAGGTATGGTGCATTCGTACCTGGAGAGTCGGTGGCCTTGGCGCCGAGTTAGGGAACACGATGTGTTTCTTATTCCACAAGATGATACCAAGCTCCATTTCTCCCAGTGTCTTCTCGCCTTCACCTCCAGGAATACTGAGCTCAATTGAATGGCATCCCGGCGTAATTGTTGACAACCCGACACGAGCATGGGATGCTGGAATCTGACCACCATGGTAGGTTGCTCCAGGTTGATTCAGTAAAGCATAGCCTGACGCCACCCTGAAGGATATGTTCCCCATTGGCATATGTATCTCACAGTTTGTCTTCTCCGTGATATCATCCACGGGGTAGTGAGGCGCCGACGTTTCGACTGCACGACCGTCTTCTAGCTGCAGGTGCGTGGAACCCACGCTGCTTCTATGCTGAGATGGGACGGCATGATCGTCTTCTATTTGCAGCTGATCAGGTGCAGGACGATGTTCTACCTCCTCTTCAGTGTCAGGTAGAGGGTGTCCCCCTTTCTTCAAGAGAAAATCCACCTTTTGTTCTAATGTCGATATCCGTTCACTCGTCTTTTTCTTGCTTCTATCACGGCTTCTGTAAGTGGCAATGTCCGCTGCAAACCCTTGGCTCCACGGGGTATCCGCTCCAAAGCCTCGTGTTCGTCCCCACTTTTCGGGGTTCCCGAGTGCCCTCGTCAGCTCGTCGTTCTCTCTATCGGAACAAAAGTTCCTTTTCGAACAGCTTCTATTGCCTTCTCTAGTTCTGCTACGACTTTTGTTATTTTTTCCGACCATGGTCCCTGAGCAACAATCATCCCAGTCTCAGCGTCCAACGTTGCCCCATGCGCGAACAACCAGAACTTGGACCTATCGGGCCAGTCATGTGTCTGTGGAATGATACCTCTTTTCACAAGCGCAGCTTCATAGCTTCACCACCTAGGCAGGGCAGTCATGTAGCCACCTGACCCCAAAATATGGTGATATTTCTTCTTCTTCGCATTCTCCGAATTTGTGGCCGATCGGGATGCAAAGACACCCGATTTCTTGTACGCCTTAAAATCATCCCAAGCGTCTCTTATCTTCACTAGGTTCCCAGTGAAAACTGGATCTTCGTCCTTATATTTCTTCCACAGTTCTTTCTTCCACCTCTGGAATTGTGTGGCCATCTTCTTCAAAGCCCACTGCTCGACTTTCTTCTTCTTATCGCTCGCTACGCTGAAATTTTGCCATAGCGTTTCGCAAAGAATTTTTTTCAATCTTTCATCGACATAACTAGCTCCAACATTGGCCCCGGTCTTCGGCTTATTCCATTCTATTAAGTTTATCGGGACCAGGTCTCTTACAACAACTCCGCACTGATTTACGAATTTGCGATAAGTTTCTGGGGGCAGTGGTTTGCCATCAGCAGCAACTGTATCAATCGAGAACCTTGCGGTATCTTTCAACCTTGCGGCCGGGCCTCGTTTGGACTTTGTCTCAGTACTTGCGCTAGCTGTTCCGGAGGGCGCCTAAACGGGAAAATAATGATTCGTTAGTAAGTGCAATACAAATTAATTGTTGCCTGAACAGTGACTTGAGATATACATTGGCAGAGTTTGTTCTGGAGGGTACTTCTTCATCCTCGACGTTGTCGTCGTCATCATCTACTACATCTTCTATATTCTGATCTCCGTCGCCGGAGTCGTTCAAAAATTGATTGCTAAACGCTTGTCCACCGTCGTCATCACGATATATGGCCGTTGCATTATTAAAAATCATCTCGCACATTAATCTTTCCTTCTCCGCCTCACCCATTCCCGCGAGTTTATCGGCGTGCGGATCATGTGCAGGTTCTTGGGGATCCATAGCTCAACACCTGCTAGTAAAATTTATAAAATGAAGAACACTTAGCGAAATTTTCATCGGGCACTTGGCGAAATTATTTCATCGGACAGTAATAAAATAATAGTTCTGGACATATTAATGAAATAATAGTTTGGACACACCAAGAGTTACATAGCTCGGGTTGATTTTTTTAACCCTAATACATCACGATCGAATAATATCACTTATACATAGTCTCGTGACATCTCTCAAAATAATTAACTCCGACCGGGTCCTAAGCCGCGGGGTGCTGAGTCACGGGTGCTACGCATCCATAGATAAAGAACCCTCATAGGGTCATAGCTCACGTGGTAAGTAACCCTCCTAATAATCGACCAACTGCTGCTATACTGCCTATACTGCCTATCGAGCAAGTACATGTAGCGACGGACGTGCTCGTCCTCCTCCCTGATACGCTGTTGTACCACCTCCTCAGGGACCGGCTCTCTCCGCACCGAGCGTGGCCCACGCGATGGCCACCAAAGAATATCCGGGTCGACCACGTCACCCGGATTTCTCACCAAGCCGCGTGCCCCGGTACTAAGGAGCTCCCAATGCCAGCCTGGCGGGGCCCAGTCCCGGACATCCCCCGGCAGGTCCAACAAAGACATGAACTAAAAACCTGCCCGGACTAAGTAAATATTCCATAATTAAGTAAAATACCTTAGTGTTTCTAACTTAGTAAAAAATAGTAAATTGAGAAATATAACAGAAATAAGATGAAAGTTAAACAGGAACAATATGGTAACTTAGTGAAAATTTTGAACTTACTGAAATTATATATATATTCTAACTTTCTGAAATTTTCTAACACTAACTTAGTGAAATTTTCTAACACAACATTCTAACACAAAAATTCTAACACTAAACAAAATTGTAAAAAAAAAATAAAGCACTAAAAAAATCTAACACTAACTCTAAAAATTTCTAACACTAAATTCTAACACTAACACTAATAACTCTAAAAAAATCTAACACTAAATCTAAAAATTTCTAACACTAACACTAACTCTAAAAACAATCTAACACTAACTCTAAAAATTTCTAACACTAAACACTAACACTAACTCTAAAAATTCTAACAGTAAAACAAAATTGAAAAAAACCGAAATAAAACTTACCTAGCTAGGCCGGCGACGGCGATCGAGGGGCGAGAGGCGGGGCGGCGGAGGCGGAGGCGAGACGGAGGCGCGACGGAGGCGGACGGCGCGACGGCGCGACGGAGGCGGACGACGACCGCGGAGGCGCGACGGACGCGGGGCCGCGCGGGGGATCGACGGCGACGGAGACAGAGAGCGGCCGGAGGCACGGCGGACGGAGGCGAGGCCGACGGAGGCGCGGCGGACCGAGGCGAGGCGTACGGCGACGAGGCGGACGGAGGCGCGGCGCCGGAGCAGGGCTTCGCCGTACGTGGTATAGGAGAAGACGCGCGAAGGGAAATGAGCCAAGATTTCCGAAGTCCTAGAGATATATCCCCACTACAGGCCTTTAGCACCGGTTTGTGTTAACAACCGGTGCTAAAGGGTGTTTAGCACCGGTTGCTAACACAAACCGGTGCTAAAGCCCTGTAGTTGGGGCCACACCCAGACTGCGCGCCCACTACATGCCTTTAGCACCGGTTTGTGTTAGCAACCGGTGCTAAAGGTCTTAGTACAAACTGCCCGCCTCCCGCGCGCGGCAGTTTTATTGCTACAGTGCGCACCGGCCCGATCGCGAGTCTCTGTTTCTTCTCTTCTTCCTCTGTCTTTTCTTCTTCCTCTCTTGATCTTCCTCCACTAAGCACCATGGCTGAAGTTTCTAAGAGATATGATGTGGCCACACCATGCGGCAAAAGTCTCGACGTGTTCTACACCAACAATTGCGAGGAGCTCCCCGGTGCTCTTGGGTATTTGACCGATCTGTATTTCTCCTCTCCCGAAGAACACCGGTTTTTCGGGCTTGATTTAGAGTATACGGCGGATAAACGGAATGTTGCAGTCATCCAGATTGCATTCAAGGAGGCCGTTTTGGTCTTCCAATGGTCAAGGTAACGCACACGTACAATCTTGCATCTTCGATTTGTTTGTTGCATGTGAAGAATACATGTGTTGCAATATATCTAACACGTACACGTATCAAATTTTTGTTGTTGCAGTAGTTCAAAGCATTCTCCGGCACTTGTTGCACTACTAGAGATTTGCTTATAGCAGCATATCCTACCACAGGCGAACAAGGAAAACTGTGCGCATGGGTTAATTAGCGCAGGCGAAGCGCAAGTTGGTGCGCCTGGGGTAGGCCAGTTACCCCAGGCGAACAGAAACCGAAAGCGCCTGGGGTAAAGTGTGGCAGAACCAACCACGGCCGACCCTGGCACGCTTCCTTTACCGCAGGCGAATGGCTTCTCGGTTCGCCTGCGGTATAACAGATACCACAGGCGAGTAAGTACAGAAGCGCCTGGGGTAAAAAGTGGACTGGGGTAGCTCCCTTTAGCGCAGGCGCACAGTTACGTTGTTCGCCTGGGACAAAGAATAGCCTGGGGTAGCACCACTTAGCGCAGGCGCTTCCCAGAACATATATATTCGCGTGGTAATATTATTTGTCCCCAATATAAGTGCGGCCAGCCACCCACCACCACCCCTATCCACCACACTGCATAATTTACCGTAACGAGCACGCGGACCAGATCAAATGTCCGGTGTGCGGTGCTGATCGTTACAAGAGGGGGACGAAGAAAGCTCCTACGAAAGTTGTGTGGTACTTTCCACTCATTGATCCCGGCCGTCTGTAGCGGTACTTCGTGGACCCCAAGGAAGCAAAGCTCATGCGCTGGCACGAGGACAGAAAGAAGGCGGTGCTGAGCGATCCAGAACGTGTTGAAAAACCAGTGCTAAGTACACACCCTTCGGATGCACGTCAGTGGAAAGCATTAGACGCATTCGATGAGGAATTCGGGAACGACCCAAGGAACATCAGGCTTGGTGCGAGCACCGACGGTCTCAATCCGTTTGGAAATCAGAGCAGCAAACATAGCACCTGGCCCGTGTTTGTATGGATGTACAACCTCCCCCCGTGGCTGTGTCTGAAGTTCCTCTTTCGCGACATGGTTCAAGAAGCAGATTGATGCCGATCCCCCGCCAATGACATGTGAGAAAGATAAAATTGTATTGGCCTTGTCATATGGCCCCTATCCATACGACATCAATGGGTACACATTCTACACGGAGGAAAGAGACAAAAGTAGCGACTATCAAAACTCGTCTATAACGATGGAATCTTACACGGGCGAAGAGGTTAGAAGATACTACAGAAAGATCGGGGAGCTTGACTACGTTGGGGTAAAGCTGCCGATGTTCCATGTCAGATGGGCTACAAACGTCACGAAAGAAGACGAATTTCACCACTATGTCGATGTCTGAAGCCAACAAACCCAAGTCCAAGAACCCCACCGCGCAAAATGAGCCCTGGGTATTGGCTAAGCACGTGGAGCAATGCTTCTTCATAACCGACCCGGCAACGCCTAGTCGTGTTGTCGTAAGGAGAGGAAAAAGGGCCCTCGTCGGAATGGATGGAGTTGCCGATGAGAAGGACTTCGACGGCTTAGTCGGAGACCCGATGATGGAAGAACCCGGTGAAGACGATACACCACAAGAAGAAGCAGGACCACACTACCTAGGGCAGGTCTTCCATTCACAAGAAGAAGTCACAATATGGCGGTCACGTATTCAACATCGACCAAGAAAGGCAAGACTAATATTGTGACGAAAGGTTGAGAGAGGAAATACTCGCGATATAACATGCTAATAGCTACTATGCATACAATGTGTTTTTAGAGAGAAACACTTGCGGTATCTCGCTAAACCAATCTATTTACGCTCGATGCGACATTAAATATTTTTGCACATGTTAACTTTCATATGTATGTATTTTTTAAGTGAAAACCAACGTGGGGGAGCCACATATTATAGCATTCGTATTGCTCGATGTGTCCCAGGCCGGGTACGTGGGGCTGTGTTAGAAAATCTAAGCACAGGCGCATCATCTGGAAAACGCGCCTGGGGTAATACATATCACAGACGCTTTTGATAGGACATGCGCCTGGGGTAATGCCATGTGGGACCGCGCAAACCAAAATCCTACGAAATTTAGCGGAGGCGCATTACCTAGATAATTCGCCTGTGGTAAGGATCTGTGGGGCCGCGCATAACAGGGCATCGAGCCAAGCACATTAGAACCGGTTTGTATCACAAACCGGTTCTAAAGGGTCTGTCCCCTGGGCCCCCTACCTACAGGCAGCAAATGGCCGCAGGCCTTTAGGACCGTTTGTTATACAAACCGGTCCTAAAGGCCTGCGGCCATTTGTGCGGGTATCTAGGTGGGCCCAGGGACATACCTTTAGAACCGGTTTGTGATACAAACCGGTTCTAATGCTTAGCGCAGGCGCATTTTCCAATCTGTGCGCCTGGGGTATACCTCTGTGGGCCCGCGCACAACGAATCGCTAAGAACATTAGCGCAGGCGCACCTCTCTCTGTTCGCCTGGGGTAAGGGATAGCGCAGGCGCATTTCACTCGTTGTGCGCCTGTAAGTCCTCGATTTGCTAACTCACAACCCGCATAATCACTCTGTTTCATATCGAGCCCTAACCGCACGCCGCCGTCGCCTCTCTCATCGCACGACGCCGTCGCCTCTCTCATCGCACGCCGCCGTCGTTGTTGTCGAGCAGGAGGAGGAGGAGGAGCGGGAGCAGCAGCAGGAGGAGGAGCAGGAGCAGCAGCAGGAGGAGGAGCAGGAGCAGCAGCGGAGGAGGAGCGGGATCGAGCAGCAGGGGAGGAGGAGCGGGAGCACGCCGCGCGCGCGCGCCGTCCCTCTCATCGTCGTCGTCCACGCCGGCCGTCGTCACCCACGCCGCCGTCGCCCACGCCCACGACGAACCCAGGTCAGCCACCCCCCCCTCTTCCAACGCCCTCATACTACTGCTGCTACATGCTTTAGCTAGAACTGGATCTGATCATGTACCATTATTTCTGGATTCTGGTAGTTCAGCTCATAGTATAAAATGCTATATTTCTTACACTAGCTGAATCACCTACTAATTCCTTGTGAATAGAACACTGAAGCTTTGGACACTGCTAGAATTCTCCGTGATTTGTTATTAATTAAGTGCAGTATTTTACTTTGATCAATATATATGAAGGTTTTTTTGGCATGATATATGAATTTCCTGGGAGTTTTTGTGCCATGTGATGACAGCAATGCAAGGAACTGTTTTTGTGGCCATGCATGTCTGCATTCAATTTCTGTTGCAGGTACATTGAGTGCCAATGTTTTGTCGGAACGTTGATTCATTTTCGTTCCGGCGAATTTCTGGCACTCCTGCATGACCATTTATATAGCCGAGGTCACGCCGAATTTTTCCGGTGACTAACAGTATACGTTTTGTCTACTGCTAGCTAGGGCATGTCTTCTTCTACTACGGATCCGGCTTTATTGGACCACTACATCCTTATGGCCCGAGAGTCGCAAGAGGAAGATCGGACAGAAACTGACCATGATGTCGAGCCCCACAATGATGACGGGCTAACCGGTGGCGAGGAGGAAACCACTGATAGTGGCGCGGGGGGTCCCTCAGGGAGCAGCACGACGGGAAACAAGCGTCGGAAGCGAGCTCCGAACAAGGTCGGCACCGTTCGAGAGAAATTCACGGAGGTGGACCCTTCCAGTGGCACGCCTCTAATGCCATTGGACCTTGTGAAGGGTACTTCCTCCAACTTGGGGCGATACTTCGAGACGTCGTCAATGTCAACGAGCCGACTGTCAAGAAGAAACTAACTCTGCGCGCCCAACTCATCTCGAGGCTGCACGCGCGGTACGAGTTCCCTCCCCCCTACAACAACGAGAATCTGAAGGGCAACCTCGTGAACAAACTCGCCCTCACTAGATTCACCAAAGCCCTGAGCAATTACAAGACTATGGTGAGGGCGATGATTAAGGAATCGACACCATTCGAAGAGATCCATCGCCACTTCCCGCGGATTACGCCCGATGACTTCAAGACTTTCCTAGATAACGAGTCGCTTGATGTCACTAAGAAGCAAACGGGATGGGGGAAGGATCTAGCGTCGAAGAACATCGGTCACCACAATCTCGGCTGTCATGGCTACGACGGAAGGAGCCAGTTTGGGCGAAAGAGGACCAGGCCTACATTGAAAAAGGGATTGAGAACCCTTACGCCAAGTATGCCCATGACCCGCAATTCCAGAAATTCATGAGGTCGAGGTACAGAAAAGTAACTCCGACCGGGGAACTTGTCTCGGACCCGAAGATGGTGGAGGGTGTTATTTTGGTCACGGACGATAGCGTGAAGAATGTTGAGAAGCTAGTGGTAAGAAATTTACCATTTCATGCAACTCATCATCATCAAGTCCATGATTTCATTCTAGTACGAAACCAATTCTAAACCGTTTATATGTTGCTTCTGCAGCTAGAAGAACAACAACTTGAATCTTCCTCGTCGCAGACGTCGACGGCCAAAGTCGCGTGGGATAAGCCTTTCATCAGGGGGTACAACAAGGCAAAGAGCCAGGACCCTCTGAAAAGGCCGCACTTAGGCCGTATCACTGGCGGCGGACTTAATAAGAAGCACGCCAACTATGGCTTGGCTGAGCCCAGCACTAAGGAGTCGCGGGCGGCGAAGAAGAGCGAGGAGACGGAGGAGCTGAAGAAGAAGGTCCATGACTTGGAAACAAACATGGAGAAGAAGATTGAGAAAACGGTGGGGGAAAAGATGAATGCACTCATCCCAGCCGTATTTGAAAAAATATGTGGCTACATCGCCGGCGGCTCACAGGGGCCGTTACCGACGTTCAACATACCGTCGATGTTGGTCGTGCCCGCCGCGGCCGCCGCCAGTGGTCCGTCGACGTCGGCCGTGCCTGTCGCCCCCGTCGTGCCCGACGCGCCTGCCCCCGATGGACCGTCGGCCGTGCCCGACGCGCCTGCCCCCGATGGACCGTCGGCCGTGTCCGGCGCGGCCACCACCCCGTTGCTCGACGAGCCCACCATCACCTGTGGTCCGTCGACGTTAGCCGAGCTCAATGCCCTCACGGTAAATTATTGACCGTCTCAAAAGCTGTAGCCAGTTCAATATAACCCTACTCTCTGACCTATCCATGCATGTTATCGCAGGCTGACGCGACGGGATGCACCTTCCTGCTAAAAGTGGGCAGCGAGTTGAAGGATGTTGCAAAGGGGAGCATCTTGCAGCCACTATCCCGCAAGTACCATTGCAGAGATATACCGGACAACGAGCTTCGGGTTCACGTCGATCTGGTGCTACCGGGATTCGAGAACTTGTATCCTCCTAATCAACCCGCCGATGCCGACAGCGAGCTGAATCTCGGCCAACTGGACAATCAAATCTTGCTATGGCCGAAAGCCCTTATTCGGCTGAACACGACGTCAGGGTCGGCGCCAAGCCAAGCCATGACCGTCACCACTACACCGGTTGCGCCCGCGGCAAGCCAACAAGACAAGGTCCAACATGGCAATGTCCTCTCTCCACCTCCGGTGGATCCTCCTCCTCCCGAGCACGAGACGTCCAATGACGAGCAACATCACGAGCATGAGACCCATGACGAGTACATGGATATTGAACTTGCTCCCATTGACGATTTCATAAATCAGTTGGATGGCGAGAAGCCGGTTCCTCCGAAGTTACCCGCCAGAACTCTTGATATCCAGAAGAAGGTAGATGGCGGAGAGGGCGGTTCTTCTGAGTTACCCACCAGAAAACCGGATATACAGAAGAAGCTAACCTATTCCCAAGAAACTCCCGAGGAGCAGACGGCCTTTACGGCTCCACAGCCTACGCTGGTTACCCCGAATACACTCCGTGCTACGGCCGCGGAGGCGGTAAAACAAAGCGGCACTCCCATCTGCTTGAGGCCGAAGAAGAATCGGAAGAGGACGGTAGCCAAGAAGAAGAAAGGGTGCCTCCTCTAGTAGCCAGCCAGCGGCCGCCCGAGTCCTGGACCGT
Source organism: Alopecurus myosuroides (assembly GCA_028641055.1). Taxonomy (NCBI): domain Eukaryota; kingdom Viridiplantae; phylum Streptophyta; class Magnoliopsida; order Poales; family Poaceae; genus Alopecurus; species Alopecurus myosuroides. Next base: position 26,932 of record JAPCYS010003439.1, on the reverse strand, counting down.
TTGCCGCCCGCCGTCCCGTGGAGGAAGGTGCATGAGATAGGTGAGCCGATGCTGCCGCCAGAGGTTGTCGCTGTCATGGGTGGTGACATGAGGACCATCCACGACGGGATTTTGTTCAAAGAGAATGAACTTCTACGTGAGAAACATCCCTCCTACCCGCTATACGTGGTCAAGGTGCCCCGATCCTTGGGCTTTGTGGATTCAAATCCCGCAGAGGTGTTCTTCATCAGATACGAAGACATATTCAGGGTCTTCCACTTGGGTAAGCTCAACCGAAGCATTGTCCGCCTGGTATCGCTCAGCATGGCGCATGATATGGTCATGGAGAATACCCCGCACATGGCGATTATGGACCCGTACTACATGAATGAGGACTACTTGCGGTCACATGCGGACCGAGTTCTTATCACGACTTACATAACGGGTTTTTGATAGATAACAAGGATAAGAACGCCATTCTCATGCCATACTTTCCCAAGTAAGTAGTCCTCTCCGCTTCACGTCGTTACATTCTTTCTAGAATCTCCTTAGTATCCCGATTGATGATATTGATGGCTCTTGTTCGAAATGTTCTGCGCAGAAACGGAGGATGCGTACTCATCGTCATGGAACCGCATTGGTCACAATGCACTTATCTTGATGCGGGTAGGGCGGTGCAGAAGGACTACACCGACATAAGAGCTGTTCTTAATAGTGCCCTCAACGGCTTCACCGCCGATTTAGGCAAGCCCCTAAAAAAGGAGAAAATAGTCCGAGGCGCCTACGTGTGCACCCACGTAACAAACTTCCCCTGCCTCAAGCAATCGGAGCAAGAATCTGAGTTGGAAGCCTGGTATGTCATCTTTCAGATGAGGGAGTACTTAAAGGATGCCCAACAGGCCCATCTACCAAGTGATCTCCGAGACCTGACCACAAAAATGGCCAACACCGCCGATGAATATGTGCGGGCTGAGTTCCGTCGCATCCAGCGGAGGATCTGCACGATACTCTCGTCGGATGTCATCACTCGGGGTGGCTTGTTCTTCCACGGCCACGCACCACCGAGCAACCGTGACATAGAAGCACACCTACGAGAGCAACGTGACACCCGGACATTCAACACGCTACAAGGCGTTCGTCCGTTCCCGCCGAGAATATAGGATTGACAAAATGTTAGTATACACTTGCATCATATAACTTTTAGACCTTTATTTGTCGTGTTTTATTCGTAAACCTTGATGCTTCTATTTTTTGATAGTTATTTGCGGTCTATTATCACTTTCGATGCTAAACTCGTATTTTTGTCCTATGCACAGATGACATGGTATGTTGTGTATGTCGGTAGGGTTCCCGGAGTCTACGACGACTGGGACCAATGCCGAAGACAGGTGCACGGTTTCAGCGGCAACAGCTACAAGGGGTACAAGACCATGGTGGAGGCGGAAGCTCGATACGCCACTTACCTAGCGAGAGAGAAGACGGAGAAGACGAGGGCCCGGATGACCACATTCGCCATCGCCGTGCTTATACTCCTTGTACTCCTAGTGTTGATGCTACTTGTTGTTTTGCTTGTCTAGATAACTAAACTATCGATTTGTTTGGACTATGTACTCCTAGTGTTTGAACTATGCTTGTAACTAAACTATTCGTTTCTAGACTATTTGGTGATGATCGAGACTATTTGGTGATGATCGAAATATTTCTGTTATTTTGCTGTCATTTTCATATTTATTACTGTCAATTTGCTGTAATTCTGTTATTTTCGTTTCTTTTATTTTTTGACACAGCAAAACCATACCCCAGGCGAATAGGGAAGTATACCCCAGGCGAACATGTACCCCAGGCGCACAACGCTTGTTCGCCTCAGGTAAGAGGCTTACCCCAGGCGCACAACGCTTGTTCGCCTGGTGTATGTCAAGATACCCCAGGCGCATTTGGTTGTTCGCCTGCGGTAAGTCATTACCGCTGGCGAGGTGGTCCCAGGCGAACAGACATTCGCCTGCGGTAGGCTAAATTGGTTCGCCTGCGGTAGCCTTTTCCCTACTAGTGTTGATTTTCTTGTTAACAAGGGGTATGACTTTTGCAGCGTTGACAACACGCAAGACCGTCCGAAGTTGATGCGCTTGGGTATTGTGATACCTGAAGATCACTACATTGATCTTCAGGATCTTATCCATTTTGCTGATTTGAACAGGCCGAAGACCGGGATGGCTCTCATGGCAACTGCCTTCATCCACGAGGGCTACGAAACCATGAAGACTGATTTCCCCTCGAAGAATCACTGGTTGTGGGAGAAGAACCCACTGGACTGGACCAACATCACGTATGCAGCCATAGATGCATACGTCTCCTACGAGTTGTTCCGCTTCTACTCGACGGATCCATAGATGTTGTTTGTGTACCGCATCTTGTGTTCGATATATGCATGTAATGGATATATTAGTATGTAATGGATAATATTATCATGTAATGTATATATTATTAATGGATATTATTTCTATATTAATTCCTAGCTATACTATTTCTATATTATGTCAAACACACATTTCAAAACAAACAAAAAAAAAACACATCAAGAAAACAAAACAGAAAAACTACGGTTTCTGTATATGTGATCACTTACCCCAGGCGCACCGTACACAACATGCGCCTGCGGTAAAGCTCTTATCCCAGGCGCATCTCTTGACTGTGCGCCTGCGGTAAAGTTACCCTAGGCGCATTTTGCTGTTTATGCGCCTGTGGTAAGTTAGGGTGGGTTATGAGTAAGGCAAGGAAAAGTGAGCGCAAGTGATACATCGAGCATATACATCGTGGATACATATATAAGATTGATTTAGCGAGATACCATACATGTAGATTGATTTAGCGATTGCCGCAGTGTCGCGGGAATACAAATTCTTTTATTAAAAAGAGAAAACAGACGAACACTACTCCTCGCCGTCGTCGTCGGGGAACTCGTCGGTGACCTCCTCCGGGTCATCATCGTCGCCGAACTCGTCGGTGACCTCCTCGTCATCATCGGAGGTGCATGATGGTATGTCCGAGATAGGCCCCCACCTCGGATCGGAGGCCCAGACTTCGCCGGCGCGGTCGGCCCGACGAAGCTCTTGCAGCGCCCTCGTCCTCGCCTCCCGAGCGGCATCTAACGCGAGGTGGCGTTCGAGGCGGCGCTCCGCCCGCTCAGACGCGCGGGTCTGCCAGAGCTCCTCGTCGGCGCTCTCCTCCCCCGGGTTGTTCCGGTAATACTCGCGGACGACGCGGTCTTCCCTGGCGTCGACTAGGCCCTGAAACGCGCGGTGGCGGAGGTGGAGGTGGTCGGCGGCAGTGATGATCTGTGGCTTCGTCGCCCTGGCCTCCGCTTCCCAGACTGTGTGGCAGTCGTTGAAGTTCATCAGCGACCGCGGCGGTTGAGGCGCCAGGCCGCCGCGTCCAGGCGCGGGCTGCCTCTGCCGCCGTCGCAAAGGTGCCGAGGGGGATGCGGTCATCCCCCCAGCGGATATCTGCGCTGAACATTCCGTTCTGCCGCGCTCGGACGCGCGGAAACCGGTGGTGCTGTTCCTCCTCGGAGGCATGGTGAAGCGCGACGGTGCAGAGGGATGAAGAAGAAGCGCTCGAGGCGCGACAGTTTATACCGCGCCCTCCAGGCCACGCGTCACAACTCCCGTGCCATGCGCCACCATAACATGGATGGATGTGTTAAAGGGGGGGTGTAGAACAAATGCACTGAGTATATGATGTATCAAACCTTAAGGGGGGTGTGGAACAAAACAGACGGTATCGCCATCGTACAGCCCGACCGTGGCTACTGGGTGCATATATAGGGTCCTCTGGCTCACAAAGTGTTGAGCTAGGGTTTTGATCCAACGGTTAAGAAACATCGTCCAACGGCTCACAACAGTTCGAAAGAAACACACCGTAGCCCTGATCGAACGGCTCACAACAGCTGGAAAGAAACACACCCCGGATCCAACGACTCACAAGCGGTTGAAACAAACACACGATCCGTGTGATTCTATCTGATTGGTCCAAACGAAACCCTAATTAACCCATTTAGTCCCGGTTGGTGTCCCCAACCGGTACTAAAGGGACGATCCGTTTCTATTTTTCTTCTTGCCTTTCTTCTCATTGCGCCGTAACCATGGAACATCTTCATCATTTAACTGAATGCTAGGATCATCTTTGACTTTGAAGGGAGGAATTTCATCAAATTTAATGTAATCTGATAACTTACCCCAGGCGCATATTACAAAGTATGCGTCTGTGGTATAGATCTTAGCCCAGGCGCATATTTTGTCTGTGCGCCTGCGGTAATGTTACCCCAGGCGCATATTGCGGTCTATGCGCCTGTGGTAAGTTAGGGTGGGTAATGAGTAAGGCAACGAGAAGTGAGAGCGCAAGTGATACATCGAGCATATATATCGTGGATACATATATAGATTAATTTAGCGAGATACCATACATGTAGATTGATTTTGGTATTATAGCCCGCTGGTACTTTGTTTTCTCACTTTTAAAAAGTACATACATATCGCGAGTATTTCCCTCTATCAACCTTTCGTCACAATCTTACGCTTGCCTTTCTTGGTTGATGTTGAATACGTGACTGCCATACCGTGACTTCTTCTGTCTGCCTCTGTGACAATCGGTCGTCACAATCTTACTCTTGCCTTTCTTGGTACCGGTTGCGGTTAACAACCGGTGCTAAGGGGTCTTTAGCACCGGTTGTTAACGGCAACCGGTCCTAAAGGCCTGTACAGGGGGGCGCACATTTCTTTTTCTTCTTCTTTCTGTTTTCAAAGGGGGTGTAGAACAAAACAAACGGTATCGCCATCATACAGCCCAACCGTGGCTACTGGGTGCATATATGCATACCAAATGCACGGCTGGACGTATGATGGCGAATCCGGATGTTTTGTATTTGCTCGACGAACTGAATATATGATGTATCAAACCTTAAAGGGTGGTGTAGAACAAAACAAACGGTATCGCCGTCATACAACCAACCGTGGCTAGCTACTGGGTGCATATGCATACCAAATGCACGGCTGGACGTATGACGGCGAATCCGGATGTTTTGTATTTGCTCGATGAACTGAGTATATGATGTATCAAACCTTAAGGGGGGTGTGGAACAAAACAGACAGTATCGCCATCATACAGCCCGACCGTGGCTACTGGGTGCATATATGCATACCAAATGCACGGCCGGACGTATGATGGCGAATCCGGATGTTTTGTATTTGCTCGATGAACTGAGTATATGATGTATCAAACCTTAAAGGAGGGTGTAGAACAAAACAAACGGTATCGCCAGTATACAACCCCGCAGTGGCTACTGAGTGCATATATGCATACCAAATGCACAGCGGGGCGTATGCTGGCGAATCCGGATGTTTGTATTTGGGAGATGAACTGAACGGTGTATGAAGCTGGGCTATATATAGGGTCCTCTGGCTCACAAAGTGTTGAGCTAGGGTTTTGATCCAACGGTTAAGAAACATCTCATCCAACGGCTCACAACAGCTCGAAAGAAACACACCGTAGCCCTGATCGAACGGCTCACAACAGCTGGAAAGAAACACACCCCGGATCCAACGACTCACAAGCGGTTGAAACAAACACACGATCCGTGTGATTCTATCTGATTGGTCCAAACGAAACCCTAACCCATTTAGTCCCGGTTGGTGTCCCCAACCGGTACTAAAGGGACGATCCGTTTCTATTTTTCTTCTTGCCTTTCTTCTGATTGCGCCGTAACCATGGAACATCTTCATCATTTAACTGAATGCTAGGATCATCTTTGACTTTGAAGGGAGGAATTTCATCAAATTTAATGTAATCTTCTGACATGTCTGTCTTGTCCTCGACTCCCACGATGTTTCTTTTCCCTGAAAGAACTATGTGGCGCCTTGGCTCATCGTCTGATGTATTCGTTTCCTTATCTTTTGTTTTTCTCGGTCTGCTAGACATGTCCTTCACATAGAAAACCTGAGCCACATCATTCGCTAGGACGAATTGATCATTGCTGTACCCAAGATTCTTCTGATCCACTGTTGTCATTCCGTACTTCGGGTCTACCTTCACGCCTGACAGGTTGAACCATTTGCACCAGAACAAAGGGACCTTAAAGGAAGGTCCGTAGTCAAGTTCCCATATCTGCTCTATGTAACCATAGTATGTGACCCTTTGCCCGTTGTCGTCTTTTGCATCAAACCGGACGCCACTGTTTTGGTTGGTGCTCTTTTTATCTTGTTCTGCCGTGTAAAATATGTTACCATTTATCTCGTACCCTTTAAAGTTCAATACAGTCGAAGATGGTTGCTTGGCCAACAAGTATAGCTCATCTTCAACAATGTTGTCATTAATCAGACGTCTTTGCAACCAACCTCCGAAAGTCTTCGTGTGTTCTTTAGCAATGAAATCTTCAGGTTGCTCCGGATATTCCGAGCGTAAAATATCCGTGTGTTCGTGGATATATGGAGCCGCCAAGCTGGAATTAACTAGAACTGTGTAGTGTGCTTGACTGAAAGATTGCTCGTCCATACATGTTGTTAATTTCTTTCCTAGCGTGCCTTTTCCACGCAGTCTCCCCTCATGGCGCGACTGAGGAACCCCGATCGGGTTCAGGTCAGGAATAAAGTCAACACAAAACTCAATGACCTCCTCTGTTCCATAGCTCTTGACCATGCTTCCTTCTGGTCTGGCACGGTTTCTAACATAATTCTTCAAGACTCCCATGAACCTCTCAAAGGGGAACATATTGTGTAAGAATACAGGACCGAGAACGGAAATCTCTTGGACTAGGTGAACTATGAGGTGCGTCATAATATTGAAAAAGGTTGGTGGGAACACCAACTCTAAGCTGACAAGACATTGGACCACGTCCTTCTGTAAACTTGGTAGAGTTGCTGGATCGATTGCCTTCTGAGAAATTGCGTTGAGGAATGCACATAGCTTCACAATGGGTACTCGCACGTTTTCTGGCAGAAGCCCCCTCAATGCAATCGGAAGTAACTGGGTCATGATCACGTGGCAGTCATGAGACTTAAGGTTTTGGAACTTTTTCTCTTCCAGGTTTAGTATTCCTTTTATGTTCGACGAGTAGCCAGACGGGACCTTGATACTACTCAGGACTTGGAAAAAGATCTCCTTCTCTTCCTTGGTAAGAGCGTAGCTGGCAGGACCTTTGAAATTCTCTGGATTCATCATGTCGTCTCGTTCGTGCATACGTTGGTGGTGCAGCCGTGCTTTTGGTGTATCTCTCGACTTCTTCCCATGCACGCCCAATAAGTTTAGCAGGTTCACGCAAATATTTTTCGTCACGTGCATCACGTCGATCGCAGAGCGAACCTCTAGGAATTTCCAATAGGGTAGTTCCCAGAATATAGATTTCTTCTTCCACATGGCTACGTGGTTGTCGGCGTCATTTGGAATAGATTTTGCGCCAGGACCCTTTCCAAAGATTACTTTTATATCTTTGACCATGTCATATATATCAGTATCTTTAGGGAGGGTTGGCTTCCTCCGTGTATCTGCCTCGCCTTTGAAATGCTTTCCTTTCTTTCTTACGGGATGCCTGTCTGGAAGAAATCGACGATGCCCCGGGTACACATTCTTGCCTATATGTATACTTTCTGTCTCGCCTAAACAGTGTGTGCATGCGTTGTATCCCTTGTTTGACTGTCCTGAGATGTTACTAAGAGCGGGCCAATCATTGATGGTAACAAACAGCAACCCTCGTAGGTCAAATTCCTCTTGTTTGTACTCGTCCCACACACGTACACCTTCGTCAGCCCACAACTCTAAAACTTCATCAACCAGTGGCCTCAGGTACACATCAATGTTGTTGCCGGGTTGCGACGGGCCTGGGATAAGCACTGGCATCATAATGAACTTACGCTTCATGCATAACCAAGGAGGAAGGTTATAGATACATAGAGTCCGGGCCAGGTGCTATGACTGCTACTCTGCTCCCCAAATGGATTCAGGCCATCTGTACTCAGACCAAACCTTAAGTTTCTTGCGTCATGTGCAAAGTCCTTGTACTTATCGTCGATGTTTCTCCACTGCGACCCATCAGCGGGGTGTCTCAGCATATCGTCTTCCTTACGGTCTTCTTTGTGCCATCGCAACAACTTGGCATGCTCTTTGTTTCGGAACAAACGTTTCAACCGTGGTATTATAGGAGCATGCCACATCACCTTGGCAGGAACCCTCTTCCTGGGGCGATCGTCGCCCTCAACATCACCAGGGTCATCTCGCCTGATCTTATACCGAAATGCACCGCATACCGAGCAGGCATTTAAATTCTCGTGCTGGCCGCGGTAGAGGATGCAGTCATTGATGCATGCATGTATCTTATGCACTTCCAATCCTAGAGGGCAGACAACCTTCTTTGCTTCGTATGTACTGCAGGGCAGTACGTTATTTCTTGGAAGCATCTTCTTCATTATTTTCAGCAGGTTTTCAAATCCCTTGTCAGATAATCCATTCTCTGCCTTCCATTGCAGCAATTCAAGGATGGTGCCCAGTTTTTTCTGGCCATCTTCGCAAGTTGGGTACAACAATTTTTTGTGGTCTTCTAACATGCGCTCCAACTTCAACCTCTCGTTTTCACTTGCGCAGTTTATCTGTTCTTCACGAATGACCTGACGAAGATCATCATCAGACTCATCAACAATGTCCCCAAGTTCAGGCTCATCTTGCCCCATTTCAGTATCACCGTGTTCATCGAACATAGGATACTTATCATTATCCTCTTCTTCTTCATTGTCTTCCATTATACCCCTCTTTCTCCGTGCTTGGTCCAACAAAAATAACTGGGCATGAAGCCTTCTTGCAACAGGTGGGTGTGTATGGTTCTTGAGCTAGGGAAATTCCTCTTATTCTGGCATTTTTTACATGGACAAAAAATAAATCCATTCTGCCTGTTTTTCTCAGCCACATTGAGAAAACTATGCATGCCATTAAGGAATTCGGGACGACGTCGATCACTGTACATCCATTGCCGGTTCATCTGCATTATATAAATTTATCAACAACCATTATGCTAAATCATCATGACTAAATTAATTAATTAATACAAAAAGTTCATCACACGTTAATACCAAACTAGCGTATAGTGACCATACATATATAGTTCTCAGAAAAATACACACTGAAACCATCCATAAAAACTCTCTCTAATTAATGCATTTAAAAACAACAACAAATACGATCAAAATCGCAACAAAGGTAACAATTGACCCGACGACATAATGATACCAAGCCTCTTTACTAATTGCATATTTCCTAATCTTTCTAATCTTCAGGCGCATTGCGTCCATCTCGCTCTTGTGACTATCGACGACACCGGCAAGAACCTTTTCCAAAGTCATCTTCTCTCTTTCAGTTTTTTCCAACCTTTCTTCAGTTTTTTTCAATCTTTCTTTCAAGCCAATATTTTCTTGTTCAACTAAGTATAACTTCTCAACAATAGGGTCGATTGGCATTTCCGGTTCCACTACCTCCTATATAAAAATATCTATGTCAAGTTGGTCGGCGTAAGTAATTGTCGTATAATCAGGAAATGAAAATATGTAGTGAAAAAAGATAATATACCACATCCGAATCATAGACTGGACGAGGGCCAACGGGGACGGATATCAAAACCATGGCTCTAGAAAATTATATACAAGTAAATACGTAAATCATACAAATCAAAATTTGTTTTGGTAAATAAAAACAATAGGCTCACCAAGGTTGTGTCGGTGATGGGGCGATTGACGGTAGTGAGGAAGGGGACAAGGCGCGCGACACTAAAAAAAGCACAAATCAAATTAATTTTAAGCTCAAATTGCATCAATTTGTATACATAACAAAATGAATAACAAATTCTAGCTTAGCTAGGCATTTCATCAAACACCTAGCTAGCACAACAAAAATGAAATGAGCAAGAAAACGAGCAAAACCTGCAATGCCGGAAGAGGGAACGTTGATGCTAACCGTAGAACCGATGGGTACCAACAATCTTGACAAATGGTGGACAAAATGGGGATGAATTAGACCTCACAAGAGGAAGAAGAGAGCAAAAATGGAGTTGAGCTCGAGCTGGAAAAAATGAGCTGAGCTCGGGGTGGTATGTAGGGTTTAGGGGAGGGCTTTAGGACCGGTTTGTGTTACAAACCGGTTCTAAAGGATATGACAGCGGGACCCGCAGTGGCTGCAAAAAATGAGAAAACCTGTAGAACCGATTTGTGATACAACCCGGTTCTAAAGGGTCTGCCCCTGGGCCCCCCTCCCTGCAGCAAATGGCCCGCAAGTCCTTTAGGACCGGTTTGTGTTACAAACCGGCCCTAAAGGCCTTGCGGGCATTTTGCTGCATGGGTGGGGCCCAGGGACAGACCTTTCTGAACCGGTTTGTATCACATCCGGTTCCATTGGGCTTGGCTCAATGTCCTGTTTTCTACTAGTGTAACCTTTGGTTAGATGGGAACCAAGTCCCAAATTTGCTCTCACGCCTAAAACTACTTGCTAGTACGGTACGTAATTTCAAGCAAAGTCCGCCGGCCAGGCAGCCTTTTATGTTCTTCCGACATGGAGGTAGCCAGGCGTGCACTACTAGTAGTCTTCAAAGTTGAAACCGTTGCAACCGCAACCAGCTACTACTCAGCTAGAGCTAGTACGATCAGATGGAATTTACTAATTCAACAATTCGACTGTGCATGCTGACCTACATGCACGACAAGACGAGCTCCATAGCTAAAACTTCTACCTCTCACGTTCTATTTTTCTACCTCTCACGTTCTATTTTTCGCACTAACGAATACTAAAGGAAAATAATAAATAGATTATATTTGCTAGTCAACACCAACCACGCAATCATCGGCAAAGTCGGATATGTCATAAGTCGCGAATACTCACGCGAGCGCACGCGCTTAATAGAGAGGCACTGCTTTTGGTTCTACCATTCTGGAACACTGTGGAGAGCAACCGTTATAAGGCGGTCTCAACTTTGCTGGCTTAGCAATGTGGGACTAAATATGACAATACTAGTCAAACAAATTAGACTACCCGTAACACTGTTGGGCCACAATTTATTTGGGCCAACCTAATGTATCGCTCCTTCCAGCTGGGTTGTGTGCTGTGTGTGGGTACATGTATGCTATAAAATAAACTATTTTCCCATGTCTGCTGGACTGCGTGCTCTACCTCTCTCTGCATATATCCATCAGCCGTGCACATCCGTGAACGGCCGTACAAGAGCACGTAACTGGGTGCCCTGCCTTGTCTAACTAGAAACTAGCTAGAGTTTCCATTGAACGAGTGGATGCACGTACGTGACTACGACGCATGCATACATTTAGTCTTCAAAATTATAATAGATTATATTTGCTAGTTAACGCTAGACGCATTGAACAAGTGCATGCATGTTCAGTATGTGACCTCGACGTCAGTAGACCACGATCTAGATTTTTTTTTCCGCTGCCACGTTCTCTCTCGCGCCGATTCCCTTAATGCCTCTATCTTTTCATGTGAATTTACACTAACACACGGAATTGTGACATGTCATGTCTCGTCGTCCGTTTTTAGGGTCCTTAGTTCATGCCAGGAGTTATTCATTGCATATCATTTCATGTGTCGTTTCGTAGACGTTTAACCTATTATTGACGGAAGGATCGTCGGCTCCCGTAAGTTTAAAAGATATTATCCTGATTTGGAAGGAGAGCTAATGGCCCATGATGCCCGCATATATTTTCGACAGGGGCGGAGCTGGAGCTCGAGCCACCCTGATGCACCACTATACTATGGCATAAAATTTTCAAGAAAGAATATACCATATGAAAAAACATAGATACTATAACATAATAAGAGACATTGTATAAATACGGAAGAAAAAATATAAAAAATAAAAATCCTACTAAAGAGCAAAGTTACTTGGAAACATTGTTTTGCATTCTAAAATTCCAAATATATCATCAGACAACAGGGTTCAATAATATGCAAGATAAAAAGTAGACTATTATTTCAAGTGGAACATAGCAGAATGAACAAAACTATAGGCCTGAAGTAGCTACAAGTTTCACATTACTTTTTACTCTGTTGGTACTTTTGATTTTTAAACCATGAAATACTTTACCAACCGATAATTGTTGACTGTTTTATTTATTCTTTCTCCACGTAACAAATAATATCATCACTCACGTTGTCATCATTGAGGCGGTTGTGCAAAAAAAAATTCACTACTTTCATGGATGAAAAACACCTCTAAAGTGTAGCCTAAGAAAAATATATGTGAGATTTCATCTACTAGCCACAATTTTCATAAGATTCCATGTACTCCCAAAATTTTCATATACTGGCAACAATTTGCAACTGATTAGAGGAGAATTTAGGAATTTTACCCGCACAGGAAAATGATTATCGACCGGCTGGGCACCGGCCACTAGGAGTATGGGACAGAGAATCAGAGGCGAATGCCGTACTTGAAGATGGTTGGGCGGATGGCCGATGATCGGATCAGGGAGCTGCCTGAGCTGCACGCTTGCGGCCTGTCCAGAGTTCAACCGTCCACTGCTGGCTGCGGCCCTGCCTTGGAGTGGTCAACGCCCGAGGCTCATGTTTTTATTCCTTTGGTCCCATACCATTGGATGTTTGATCCATCGATCCTAGAACCTAGATCCAACCGTCGTTCCTACTTGCTAGCAAAGGAGAGGAGCACATCCATGCGTATCAGAGCATGGCAGACTCGGGGATGCGGGACAGCCGGCCCTGATGCACTGGGTGCGGTCTGCCTGATGCACAATGTCCAGCCTAACCTGATGCACAGGCCATTTTCTGCAGGTAAGCACTAGTAAAAAAATTCTGGACTCGTATTCATGTGCATCAGGGTGGGCCTATTGGGCTCCGCCCCTGTTTTCGAGGGACATGATATTGAGAAAGAAGTTACTATTTGTGGATGGAGGCCGGATATTTTAGGGTTTATGCCTCGGGGAGAATAAATAGGCAAAATGGCGATGTCGTTGGGCGCCCGGGGGGCCCACACCACCAGCTGGCGCGGCCGGGGGAACCCACGCCCCCCCTATAGTGTGGCTCCTCCTCTGCCCCCTCCGGGTCTCCATTGGACTCTGTTGACGTGCCGGGAATTCTAAGACTCTCGGATTTTTATTCGTCCAATTCCGAGAATATTTCCAGAACAACTTTTCTGGAAAAAAAAACAGCAGAAAACAGGAACTGGCTCTGTGACATCTTGTCAATAGGTTAGTCCAGAAAACATCCGGAAAATGAAGGAAACCATATGAAAACATAAGGTATTGGATATAAAATAAGCATGGAGCATCGAAAATTATAGATGCGATTGAGATGTATCAGTGATCCGTTATCCCCTATACTTTTCAACTTGGTAGCTGATATGTTGTCACTTCTTATTGCTAGGGCAAAAGAGGATGGACAAGTTGGGAGTTTAGTCCCGCACTTAGTAGAGGGTGGGGTTTCTATACTTCAGTATGTTGATGATACCATTTTGTTTCTTGAACATGATATTGAGAAGTCGGTTAATATTAAACCATTTTTATCGTTGTTCGAGCAACTATATGGGTTAAAAATAAATTTCCATCAGAGCGAGATCTTTTGCTTTGGGGATGCCATGAATTATCAAGAGGAGTATATCCACATATTTGGGTGTGATGTTGGAAAACTACCGTTTAAATATTTGGGTATTCCCATTCATTATCGTAAGCTGTTAAAAAAAGAATGGAAGCCGATAGAAGATCAGTTTGAACAAAAACTGAGTTCATGGATTGAGAAGTTGCTTTCATATGGAGATCGCCTGGTCTTAATTAACTCGGTCTTATCTAGCTTACCAAAGTTTTTTCTTATCTTTTTTGATGTACCCGTGGGGGTACGAAAAATACTAGAGTATTATAGATCTCGGTTCTTTTGGCAAAGTGATCAGCTGAAGAAGAAATATCGCTTAACCAAGTGGAACATTGTATGTCACCCTAAAGATCAAGGTGGTTTGGGGATTGAGGTGCTTGATATTAAGAACAAGTGCTTAATTAGAAAATGGCTATTTAAACTTTTAAGAGAAAAAGGGATGTGGCATGACTTGCTGCATAACAAGTATGTTAAAGGGACTCCTCTAGCTCAGGTGGAAGTTAAGTCTTCTGCTTCTCCCTTTCCGAAGAGGGTTATGAACATGAAGAAAGACTTCTTTAGCCATATCTCTTGCACGCTTGGTGATGGCCATAGTGTGCGGTTTTGGGAGGATACTTGGTTTGGTGACACAAAGTTAGCAAATAAATATCCTAATATGTATAGTGTGGTAGCATATAAGAATATTTTGGTATCTCATGTACTTGCGGATGACCATCCAAATATTACCTTTAAGAGACCGTTGTTTGGTGATAAATGGGAGAATTAGTTACATCTAAGGGAGAGATTGATGGACATATGTCTAGAAAATAGGCCTCATACCTTTAACTGGAAATTAACACATTCGGGAGTGTTTTCAGTTAAATCTTTTTATGAAGATCAAATGAATGGTAATACATGCTTTTTTCACAAATACCTTTGGAGGTTAAAAGTTACACTTAAGATTAAAATATTCATTTCGTTCCTTTATTGTAAGGAAATATTTACTAAAGATAATCTGACAATGAGGAGATGGACTGGTTGTACGAAGTGTGTGTGTTATTTGGGGACGAGGAGACATCTGATCACTTATTTATCAATTTTGAGTTTGCTTGGAAATATGGAGGCCGGTGCATTTTACATTTAGTATAACTCCACCTACATATGTAACTAATTTGTTTGGGTCTTGGTTAAATGGGGTAGACAAGATTACTACAGCAAGTATACACATTGGTGTTTGTGTTTTTCTTTAGGAAATTTGGAATTGCAGAAATGACGTAATTTTTAACAATTCGAAAGTTGGACATTTTTTGCAGGTCCTTCACCGAGCTACTCACTGGATTCACCTATTGTCCTTGCTTCTCCCAGAAGACCAACGAGGGCGTTTGGATTCTGGATGCAACCGGTTCATGGCGGTCGTTCGGGCTATTTTCAACCAGAGTGGTTGGTTGCACACTAAAAGATTACAACATGTGTAATTTTCCTTCGCTTCTGTTGTTTCGGTGGTTGATCTATACAGCCACCATTCGGTATCACTGAGATTTAACTTGAGATCTATAGTACGCTAAACGTTTGCTTTTTAATATAATAAGCCGTGTGCATCGACTAGATGCAGAGGCTAGGATTGCCCATTTAAAAACAAATCACCATCCCAGTTTCGACATCGATCTTGTGCACTCCCTCGTGTTCGTCTATGATGAACAATGTGTGACTCTTCTGCACTGTCAACATGCATACGGCCCAACGACAATTCAGAGCCCTTCAGTATGTTTAGCTCAATCACTCTTGTGTGGAGCCATGTTTCATATTGATGATGTTTCCCTACTTACACATGTGCAGCCGCCAGATAGTAGCTTCAGTATAAACTCGAAACAATGTGGGCGACCTGTCGTCGGTGACACTAGGCTCCGAGTCGCAATGGAAATATTGTGTGGAGTTCATCACGACCGAGAGCACAATTAAGGAAGTGTGGGAGGTGTTGGTCTCACGTCTAATGTGTAATACTTAACGGGTTCGTAGTCGTGGCCGAAATTCGAGATGAGCCAGTGCACCATCCCGCCACACACAACCTTGCCATTACTGCTGTGTGGATACCGGAAACGCTTGCTAAGAAAGTGGGTTTCATTATCGAGACACAATATAGGTTTGCTCCACCGTGACTCGGGCGACGAGAATCCGTAGAGCTTACACTCCTGAGCATTCATGTTCTTAGGGTTGGTAAAGAAGACAACGGCTAGCACCTTTAAATCGTGAAAGGACTTTTGATTTTGGCAACATTATGCACGGGTCAAAACAAAGGAGAAACTGCACTTCGACCCGAGGGAGATGGCACGTACGGGCGACCAAGGTCCATCTATACCAAGATTGGTTCATGATGGGTAAGGCACGCTGACATATTCTTCACTCTTCTGAAGATCTTTTATTGTGTTTTTAGCATATATGCATAGACGTGATTCAATCCCCAAGCTCAAAAGTCAAAACCTAGCAAGAATACAATATACATCAAGGAGGAGAATCATGCTACATCCAGGAACTTACATGGGAACATTGAGGTCACCAATTCATTAGGTTCCAAGGTACCTGCGATGATGTCTACGTGTTGCCTTATCAAAACTCCTTTCGTACTCCTCAAAATCGATCTCGTCAGGACGACTATAGCAGCAGGAGTTGTCAGAGTCGTCGGACTCATGGCCCTCGGCGTATAAAAATTGACAGTCCCGCTCGTCGTTTTCACTAGGGTACATACAATAACTATAGTAATGACAAATAGGTCTAATGGGCCTGCTATACTTGGTTTTGATCTTGGCACACTTGGCTTGCAGTCTGCTATCTACAACGACATTGTAGCAATCACGAATTTCAAGGAACTCCAGGTGAGGGCAGTTGTCAAGGATGACCATTAGTGCTTTGTTGTCGAGGTTGAGGTGGATAAGCTGCAAGGACCGTAGCTCATGCATCCTTGCAATTGCGAAGGCTTCACTGTTATCGCCTGGGTGTGCTCCTCCTTTGACACGTTTGAATTGCTTCATTTGCGGACAAATTGTGGCAACAAGCTCAAGAATGTTTGTGACATCTGCATAATATGTGTGAAGCTCCATCTCCTCCAACAAAGGCCACTTCTGAATTGCATCCACAAATACTTGAGTGCCAATACGGAACCTGGAAAGATGAAGGCTTTTCAGTAATGGTGCCCTGCAAGAATAGCAGATGGTCTGAGTACCTTCTAACATGCTCGTAGAATATCCGACATCAATATTTGAGAATCCCTAGAAAATCGAAAGGAGTAATTTGTTCACGCAAATTAGGGGAAGATTCAGATGATGTAAGAGAATACGTTATTGCAGTCCCTCCTAAAAAGAAAACACATAATGGGAAGCATTGCATGTTAATCGGAGTTGGTTCTTCAGGGGTACCACTTAACTATGAGAGAATTCCTTATATGGCCCTAGCTAAAGTTTGTCTTCCTTTCTTGGCCTTGGCTAATTTTTTCTTCCTTTTATGACACACAAAGTTTGTTTGGTTCCTTATTTGGCCTTTTAGTACTATTTAAGCATAAAGATGACATTTTTGCCCCTCCTGCCATATGTAACGAAATGACACTAAAAAATATTATAATATACTAGTTGGCACAAATTTAGTACCACAACTTGCAAATTGGACACCTTGTACACAAACTTGTATCAGGCAACAAATAGGTCGAAAATTATTCTGGAGCGTCGTCACTTTTACAAAAAAAAAGAAATCCCTCCATATTTTGTCGGCACAGATGGCCTTGATGCTTCCTGACATGTGTGATTTTTAAGCGACTATATTCTATTACTAGACTTATCACATGGAGTCAGCTTTAGGAAAATGCACACAGTGTACAGTGAGGTTCGGGCGTGGCTATACTACACATGGAGTCAGCTTTAGGCTTAGCTAAAATGCACACCTTTTTTTTTAACTGAAAAGCCTAGCCTCTGCATAGCTAAAATACAAATAGTGTGTTGTTTCCCCTGAGCTGATCTTCCCGTTATAAAACATAGTTTATCTTCAATAACACTCTACCAGCGAGATGTTGAGATGTTGTTCGTCATTTTTCTTCACCCCTTCATTTCTCTCTCGTCTAAGAATATTTCCAAAATTTCGGCGCATTAAAATAAGTGTACAAAGCTTGTTTTAGAGTTTTTGTGGACGAGGGAGGTAAGAGCAAATCCAGTCGCGCGTTTTGCAGAACACAATCTAGATGCGCTAAATTGTCGCGCCGTAAACATAAATTGAACATAAATTTAAAACTTAAATTTGAAATCATGTGCTTGTCTTCTGCGGCGTCGGCGAGGCGGCCCACCTGCAGACGGTGGCGTCGTCGATCCTCCTCGGTGACGACACACCGCGACGATGCCAGATTCTCGATTTGAATAGACATATGATATCTATTTTTTTCAACTAGGTACCCAGCTGATCTCGTATTAAAAAGATGATTGACTAATATAGCCTATTTTTTCTGTTTTTAGAAATGTGTATAGAAACAAGATATGTTTAATATCCCCTAGCTTGTCAACTTTCAACGGGTACTATTGTGGCTACACAACTGAAACTGAAACTGTAGTCCGTGAGTAAATAACCCTTGTCTCCGCTTCATTATTTAAAATACTTTTCGTGAACCCACGTTTAGCTGCATGCACTGGTGGCTACGCACGTTGGGCGCCGTGAGTTCGAACAGTGGCCTCCAAAAAATGATTTTATTTCTTTCGCTCCCACCGGCTTGTGGGACCAACATGTCAGGAAGCATAGACCAATATACGGACCGTTTACTTTTTTTTAAAATAATCAACTAGTATATGGCAATTTTAAATGTCATTTCGTCACATATTGTAGCAGGGGCAAAAATGTCATCTTGATGATTAAATAGTGCTAGAAGGTCAAATAAGGAACCAACCAAACTTAATGTGTCATGAAAGGAAGAAAAAATTTGTCAAGGCCAAAAAAGGAAGACAAAATTTAGGCAGGGCCAAATAAGGAATTCTCTCCTTAACTATGGCATCAAATACCTGTACCACTTCGGCTGTAAGGTCGAGAGCCTAACTACCACCATGGTTGGCTAGCGTTTCTCTCTATGGCATCAAATATCGTTTTATCAGAGAAATCGTGGTGTTAAAAAAGACAATCATTATGTCAGTATGTCCCTTTCAGAAACGTGGATTGCATCTTATGCTAAACTCGAGCAACCATGCGTCTGCTAGTTAATTTAAGGACTTAGATAGAGGAAAATATTGACAGTGACAGGAGAGATGCCGGTAGCTAGCATATCACAAAGAAAATTCTTACTGATTGGCGAGGAATCCCAAGAGGTTATCGTCGACGTCGTCGGCCATGAATTCCACACACTGCCCGGCGCTGAACCAGATGGCGAGACTCGCCATCCTCTTAAGGCTGATGATCTCGCGGAAGAGCTGAGAGTGGCCGCGTAGGTCGACGCGGCGCCACAGCTCGGGCTCGCGCGCGGCGCTGCGCCAGGACCGGCACGCCCTGGACGCGCCGCCGAACATGAGGTCGACGTGATCCAGCTTGTGGAAGATGTACAGCAGCGCGTCCAGTGGCAGGTCCGCCCAGTGCCTGTTCCTGGATCGTCGTCGTCTCCTTCGGATCCGACTCAGCCGGCCGTCGCGAGCTTCCGCTCCGGCGAGCCGGCGGCGACGGTGGCGTTAACAGCGGCATATATTGATCGGCCTGCGATGCAGAACTCTGTTTTGCCTTCTTCAAGCACAAATGGTTTACGCACTACAGGAATCTGTCCATAGGCCGACGGCAAAAAGCCGTCGGCACAGGTCAGAATCCCGTCGGCACCTTGCCGTCGGCACACGGCTCGTCGGCGCAGGTACGTGGACCGTCGGCACAAGAAAATGCCGTCGGCACAGGTGTGTGGTGGGCCCCACCTTGGTCTGACAGCGGGCCCCACGTTGTCAGAGCGTTGGTCTGGTGGTGACCGCTGTGCCGACGGCCACCGTCGGCACAACATGGGACACGTGGAGCTCGTTGTGCGTTCCTGGGCAGGGTCTGTGCCGACGGCAATGCCGTCGGCACAGGAAGGGACACGTGGAGCTCGCTGGTGCGTTCCTGGGCATAGGCTATGCCGACGGTAATGCCGTCGGCACAGGTGCGACCATTTGGTCAGCGTAGGACCTGTGCCGACGGCATTGCCGTCGGCATAGCCTATGCCCAGGATTTTTTTTTGCCCTTTTTGGTGCTGTTTTCGTTCCAAAATTCACAGCAAAATTACAAATCAAAATCCAATGCAACAGAAACATCTAGAAGCTCAGTACCATCATTATTAACAATCAAAACATCCATACAAAGATCGTTTAATGTGATACGTCGATCCACATGCATCCATCGATCCACATGCATCCATCGATCCAGATACATCCATACATCGACCCAGAGTATCCCTAGCTAGCTAGCTACAGACGGTCCGGAGGAGAAGGGGTGAAGCCCAAGTCTCCCCTCGTGAAAACGGGACGATCATGTGTCGCGTCCGTCGAACCAGCTCCGGAGCCACCAGGCGAGGTACCAGGAGTGGCCGAAGCACGGCCGTGAATCGGCGTCGTCTGGCGCGAACCCGGGGAGCCACTAGGAGAAGCCCGGCCAAAAGCCGTGTTCTCCGAAGCTCCAGTACCCTACATGTTCGAGCACGAGTTAGACACTTTAGAGGCAAAGTAAATCAGTAATCGACGTGTGGAAAAGAACACATACCGGGGTCTCTGCATAGTATGTGAGGGCAAACTCATCCCTCGATGTGAATATCGGGACCGGCCCTGGCGCTTCAGGAGGCTCTCCTGGAGGCGATCCTCTCTCTCCGGTGGTCATCCACCTCACCATCGCCTACAAGATGGTTTAGATGTCATGTGTTGCCAAGATGATTTAGACTTGTCATATTTTGCAGAAATATGGATTGAAAACTTACCCTCGATACCGCGCTATGGTACGCATTGAGGACGTCGGTCCTCTGCTGCCACGCCTGTAGGTCCTCCTTGTACTTCTCATAAGCGGCGGCATAGGCCGCATCGAACTCCGGCTACAATTTAGGAAACAAGTTAATATCGACAACTTAGCAATGCAGAGGGGAATGTCAGAAAACATGATGAGAATGAGAAGACAGCTTACATCGGCAGAGGCAGAGGCAGCTCCAGCACGCCGTCGACGAGGCTGGACAGGGACGGCGTCGACGGGGAGGGTAGCCTTGATACGAGTGAGGCTCGCGGTAGGCGTGGCCACCTTATCAAGGATTCTCAGACGGCCGTGCTCCCTCCCGTTCCCCGCTAGCATCAACGCCGTCTCGTCGTACTCGTGCTCGAAGGGGTCCTCGACCTGCGGGTGCAGAATCTGGAACGCCGAGGTGTAAGACCGCATGTCCTCCGCGAATCAGGCATGTCGGCATCATGGAAATCATCTAACAAGTTCCTAATCCCATCGTACTCAATGCCATTGATCCGCTGGCGCATCACCTCTCCTCTATCACGCTCGTACCGAGCAAAGTCGACAGTCGTCACGTAGTTCTGCATATATCCATGCAACCACAGGTGTTTAGTCATTTCAACCTTTCCATGACGATGCCGCCTCCGACAATTAGAGCAAGGGCATAATGGGCGAACCGCTGACTTTGAACCACACGCTAACTCTTTCACTAACATGTTGGTCTTCCATTCCCACTCATCTGTTCTTTCAGTCACAGAAATACGGCCGCTGTACATCCACTCATTACCAGACATCCTCTGCTTTATTGGGAGACAAACAACAACGCATTTCTTAAAATGCAGCAAGTTATAATTTTTTTTTACAATGTCATCGGATTAATTACGACAAAATTTTATATTTTACAGCATGCAACGGTTCACCTACATGTCTAATGGGTAGGGGCCTAATCCCACCCGGATATGTGTAGATCGGTTCGTGTCCCATGTTCTACCCCGACCCGAGACGGAATTTCGGCAGCACCTCCCCGCTGTTCTTCAGAATACACGTCTCGAACTTTTCAAGCCGAGAGGGTGTGCATCCGAAGAACAACGGGGGGTGCTGCCGAAATCCGTCTCAGGAAGGAGCAGAACATGGGACACGAACCGAACTACACATACCCGAGCTGTCCAAAACGTGGACAATCCGGAAGAGCTACGGTTATAAATATGCAGAGACGGACAGTCCTGCATATTTATAAATTTGCAACTCTCCCGGACGGGAGACGCCTACGGTTACGCGACTAGACATGAATGTAAATGTGTCATCGGCTCGAAGGCCGGGGCAGAGCAAGGGGTGGAAAGCTGGAGGTGATGGAAATGTAGCTCACCTAGAGCGTAGGTGCGAAGCCGTAAGTGGTCGAAGCAGCAAGGGAGAAAAATGTCGATGACGCGCCGCCCTGGACCCGCTGAAGAAGCTCGATGAGACCACGATGGTGAGTGGCTGGACCTACGCCATCTGAAAACACACAATGAACATCCATTAACAAATTGCATCAATTTTGACGAAATTGCAGTAAAATTTTCAAATTGTAGGGCCGCCTCGCCATTGACAAACGGGGCGCGCCATCGACACCGACCACCGGTGCGCGCCACCGACAGCGGTACCCGCCCTCGCCATTGACAACCGGGGCGCGCCATCGACACCGACCACCGGTGCGCGCCATCGACATCGGTACCCGCCCTCGCCATTGACAACCGGGGCGCGCCATCGACACCTACCACCGGTGCGCGCCACCGACACCGGTACCCGCGCGCCGCAACAACCGGGGCGCCACCGACACCGGTACCCCCCTCGCCATTGACAACCGGGGCGCGCCATCGACACCGACCACCGGGGCGCGCCACCGACACCGGTACCCGCCCTCGCCATTGACAACCGGGGCGCGCCATCGACACCGACCAGCGGTGCCCGCCACCAACACCGGTACCCGCCCTTGCCATTGACAACCGGGGCGCGCCATCGACACCTACCACCGGTGCGCGCCACCGACACCGGTACCCGCGCTCGCCATTGACAACCGGGGCGCGCCATCGAGACCGACCACCGGGGCACGCCACCGACACCGGTACCCGCCCTCGCCATTGACAACCGGGGCGCGCCATCGACACCGACCACCGGGGCGCGCCACCGACACCGGTGGTCGCCCTCGCCAACGACCACCGGCGCACACACTCGCTACCGACCACCGGTCCGCGCCCGACATCGCCTAATTTATCTAACATCACCTAAATCATCTAACATCTAACCTAAATTCTCGAACATCACCACTAACCTAAAAACTAACTAACATCTAACCTAAAAATTAACTAACATCTAACCTAAAAACTAACTAACATCTAACAGCTAATCAAATTGAAAAATAGAGAAAAAAAATGGAGGGGGAGCTCACCTCAACTCCGGTGGGGGTGGAGCTCGGTGGGGGGCGCACCCGGGAGGAGCTCGGTGGAGGAGGATGGGACCGGCGGCGACGGGCGAACGGGGCAGGGGCGAAGGGGACCGGCGGCGGCGACGGGCGAGCGGGGCAGGGGCGGAGGGGACCGGCGGCGGCGACTGCGAGCGGGGCAAGGTGGGGCGCGCGGCGTGCGAGGGCGGAGGGCGGGGGCGGAGGGGCGAAGGGCGGGGCGGAGAGAGCGGGGGCGGAGGGGCGGGCGGCGTTCCGCGGCGGCGCGCAGAAGATTCGCCGGCGGCGGCGCAGCGTGAGGAGGAGAGGGTCGCGCGATGCGGGAGATGTGCGAGATGCGGGCGCGGGCGGGAGGCGTTGACCAACATAACCCTCCAGTCCTGTGCCGACGGCATTGACGTCGGCACAGGCAACCAAAAAAAACCGCGCAGGCTATGCCGACGGCATTGCCGTCGGCACAACAATTTGTTTTATTTATTTATTTTCCAACTACTGTATTGTACCGTGTAATATTAATACTAATATATTTTATTTATTCATAAAATAAAACATAATTTCTGTAATATTTCTCGGTGCTTTCAAGAAAAGATAAAAATTGTTCCGTATAATAATTTTATTTGAACTATTCCATTCATTATTCTCGATAATTTTGTTTCTCCGTCAGCACACTTATTTTATGAAACCAAACTGGTACACCCTGATAACGATATTTAAATTGAAAGATACACATATATTTTATGTCTATTAAATTTATTTTATATCTATTAAATTTATCCTCTTTACTACTACGATCAGCTAAATCTTGCATACCATCGTAGTTTAATAGCTGCGCATTCAGGTGTTATTAGGCTCACGTCGTGGTAAAGCAGAAGCACTCAGAGGCAGAGCACGCCGCGGTTGACCCCATGCCTCCGGTGAAACCCTAGACCCGCAGGAGAAATACCGGACTTATACGGAAACACGCGGTAACGGCGTCGAAAGGGGGTAGCATTGTGGAACTAGGTGCTTGGTTGTGTTAGGGTAGTCCATAGAACATAAAACAACAAGGTAGAACCCACCTCTTCGGAAGATTCACGACGTTTCGTCCGATACGGGGGTTTCACCCTATAAGCGCGTGTAAACTCACGAGAGAGAAGTGGATGCCGGTGAAGCGGCCCACAACCCGGAGTGAAATCTTTGCCATCAAAAGCACACAACACACCTATAATAACATTCTATGGCATAAACTTGCTTGTGTTGGGGTCCAGAAGACCCGGAGCCCCCCTCCGGTGAAACCCTAGACCCGCTGGAGAAATACCGGACTTATACGGAAACACGCGGTAACGGCGTCGAAAGGGGTAGCATTGTGGAACTAGGTGCTTGGTTGTGTTAGGGTAGGCCATAGGAACATAAAACAACAAGGTAGAACCCACCTCTTCGGAAGATTCACGACGTTTCGTCCGATACGGGGGTTTCACCCTATAAGCGCGTGTAAACTCACGAGAGAGAAGTGGATGCCGGTGAAGCGGCCCACACCCCGGAGTGAAATCTTTGCCATCAAAAGCACACAACACACTATAATAACATGCTATGGCATAAACTTGCTTGTGTTGGGATCCAGAAGACCCGGAGCCCCCCCTCCGGTGAAACCCTAGACCCGCTGGAGAAATACCGGACTTATACGGAAACACGCGGTAACGGCGTCGAAAGGGGGTAGCATTGTGGAACTAGGTGCTTGGTTGTGTTAGGGTAGGCCATACAAACAGAAAACAACAAGGTAGAACCCACCTCTTCCGAAGATTCACGACGTTTCGTCCGATACGGGGGTTTCACCCTATAAGCGCCTGTAAACTCACGAGAGAGAGGTGGATGCCGGTGAAGAGGCCCACGCCCCGGAGTGAAATCTTTGCCATCAAAATCACACAACACACATATAATAACATGCTATGGCACAAACTTGCTTGTGTTGGGGTCCAGAAGACACGGAGCCCCCCTCCGGTGAAACCCTAGACCCGTAGGAGAAATACCGGACTTATAAGAAAACACGCGGTAACGGCGTCGAAAGGGGGTAGCATTGTGGAACTAGGTGCTTGGTTGTGTTAGGGTAGGCCATAGGAACATAAAACAACAAGGTAGAACCCACCTCTTCGGAAGATTCATGACGTTTCGTCCGATACGGGGGTTTCACCCTATAAGCGCGTGTAAAGTCACGAGAGAGAAGTGGATGCCGGTGAAGCGGCCCACACCCCGGAGTGAAATCTTTGCCATAAAAAGCACACAACACACCTATAATAACATGCTATGGCATAAACTTGCTTGTGTTGGGGTCCAGAAGACCCGGAGCCCCCCCTCCGGTGAAACCCTAGACCCGCTGGAGAAATACCGGACTTATACGGAAACACGCGGTAACGGCGTCGAAAGGGGTAGCATTGTGGAACTAGGTGCTTGGTTGTGTTAGGGTAGGCCATAGGAACATAAAACAACAAGGTAGAACCCACCTCTTCGGAAGATTCACGACGTTTCGTCCGATACGGGGGTTTCACCCTATAAGCGCGTGTAAACTCACGAGAAAGAAGTGGATGCCGGTGAAGCGGCCCACACCCCGGAGTGAAATCTTTGCATCAAAAGCACACAACACACCTATAATAACATGCTATGGCATAAACTTGCTTGTGTTGGGGTCCAGAAGACCCGGAGCCCCCCCCTCCGGTGAAACCCTAGACCCGCTGGAGAGATACCGGACTTATACGGAAACACGCGGTAACGGCGTCGAAAGGGGGTAGAATTGTGGAACTAGGTGCTTGGTTGTGTTAGGGTAGGCCATAGTAACATAAAACAACAAGAACCCACCTCTTCGGAAGATTCACGACGTTTCGTCCGATACGGGGGTTTCACCCTATAAGCGTGTAAACTCACGAGAGTGAAGTGGATGCCGGTGAAGCGGCCCACACCCCGGAGTGAAATCTTTGGCATCAAAAGCACACAACACACCTATAATAACATGCTATGGCATAAACTTCTTGTGTTGGGGTCCAGAAGACCCGGAGCCCCCCTCCGGTGAAACCCTAGACCCGCTGGAGAAATACCGGACTTATAACGGAAACACGCGGTAACGGCGTCGAAAGGGGGTAGCATTGTGGAACTAGGTGCTTGGTTGTGTTAGGGTAGGCTATAGGAACATAAAACAACAAGGTAGAACCCACCTCTTCGGAAGATTCACGACGTTTCGTCCGATACGGGGGTTTCACCCTATAAGCGCGTGTAAACTCACGAGAGAGAAGTGGATGCCGGTGAAGCGGCCCACACCCCGGAGTGAAATCTTTGGCATCAAAAGCACACAACACACCTATAATAACATGCTATGGCATAAAATTGCTTGTGTTGGGGTCCAGAAGACCCGGAGCCCCCCCTCCGGTGAAACCCTAGACCCGCTGGAGAGATACTGGACTTATACGGAAACACGCGGTAACGGCGTCGAAAGGGGGTAGCATTGTTGTCGTGGAATAATCACGGCAGATGTTACCAAGGGTAACTGATATTGGGGCAAGTCGACACAGGCGTTCGGGAGAGGGTTTAGCTCAAGAGAAGACATGGTACAACTTGATCTGACAGCCGGCAATCGAAGTCGCCGGATCTCTATTCTCGATACAATAACTCGATTTAGGGTTTACACTGGATACTCGATATCACACGATATTGCTAGGGTTCTTAGATCTCTGCCTAAAACTATACCTGGGGGTCGGTTTATAAAGCACCCGTACCCCCTAGCTTATTCGACAAGACACACCTCGGATCCTACCAGGACACGGCGTACTAACCATAACTTTCCTTTACAGTAACCCATAATCCGGGTCATTGGGCCCACAGGCTTGGGCCTCCGCAAGCTTCTTTATTCTTAGCCGAATCCTGCACATCATCCTTCGGGCCGGTTATTCCTCGGAGCTTGGCATACCGGGTTAGTATTCCCCT